>JAJJWW010011546.1:0-63069 GCA_023531295.1 Papaver armeniacum | reverse complement strand
CCCACTTACCGGGCTTAGCACTCAACTTTCAGCCACATAAGCACATCAATGGGCTGTTTAAACATCATCCGGGCTTTACACATCCAAAGTGCAAACAACCTTCGACCCATAAGCTACACTTCTGGGCTATACTTTTTTTCAACATAATCTGGGCTGTGCAACCAAGCTGGGCCATACCATCTAGGCTAGAACCTATTCTGTTGGGCTGTTTAACATCAAATGGGCTGTACTTTCCCAACAAACCAAAAAATCCAATAAACCAAAGCCCAAACAAACCAAATCCCACACCAACCAAATAAAACCCAATAAACCAAACTGAGTCCACTACAACTGGGCTTTGAGTTCAATTTGAGTTGTTAAATCATGTCAGGATTTTGGTCTGCAACTGGGGATACAAACAAATCCATTAGAGAGCTTGCTTACGGGCATGCTTCACAATATGAACTCCCCACATACCATAGTGATTTTAGGGAATTTTATGCGCCTTCTCAGGGCCCTGACTCTACATACCCTAATAATTATGAGCACATGTATCATCCACCACAGGTTGAAAATGAGCAACTTTCTCATACCCAATCATCACTTTTAGATCAATTAGAAGCTCAAGTATCGGCTTTAGAAAGGCAATTACATGAGCAATATGTCGAATCTAATCCCCCTAGGCACTATGCAATGTATACTTGTACCTTATGTGGTAGCTTAGACCACCTGTCGAGAATCTACATTTTACATGAGTTTAGGCAGTCTAGGGAAAGCCATGATAATCCAATGTACGAATTGTCTAGAAGTGACTATGACCATGCACACATGCATCATCCATCACCATGGGAAGTTGAACAATGTTATACTCACCCAACTCCGTGTTTGCAGTCAGTAATGGAAACGCTCATGGAGCAAAATGCTAGGCTTGAACTGAATGCAATACTCGACCACCCATATAACAACATGTATGAATTTCCCTTCTCTAGTGAACCGTGTGCACAACCATGTAATGATCATTCATATGAAACATGCATACCCACTAGTGAAAATTCTCCTTCAATTGAACCTAATCTAGAGGTAGATGAGTATACTGGAACTCAAATTTTGAATGGGGAGATGAATTTTTGTTATGATGATGATGATGATGAATATGAAGAGCATGTGTATTTTGAAAATGTAGTAGAATCTTTTGGTTCAGAGACGATAGGCGTCTCTTCTGTGAACCCTATGAATGATGCTTCTTCTAATATTCATACATGTGATAATGATTTGGGGCCTGTGAAAGTGTTTTGTGGAAATAAGCATGCTATAACACCAAGCTTGTGACCTAGGAATAGCTGAATTGTCTGGTGACACAGATGATTCAATGAATGTGCCTAACTCCATGCCTAGGTTCTGACATGATATCTCTCCCGGTTATGTTATGCATGAGAATGATGATGAGTATGACCTGGAGATTGATGAATTGTTCTATGCAGGTGAACATGATTTACCCTCTTATGACTTTAGGAAAGTGTGTGATGGTACAAATGATTTTATCCATGAAAACAACTTAGATGTACCTAATCTCTCTCCTAAGTCACAAATTGAAACTCTTCCACCCAACCTAGGTGTAGTTTGTAACAAAATTGCAAAACCAACTTTTCTAAGAATGCCTAATTTAGGCCTGGAACTTTGTGCTTCCCAAGTCCTCTTGGACTATTTTGCATCAAAGTATAACACCTTTAGGGAACCACAGTTGGAATGTGTATGTCTGCCTGTAATTAGCAAAACTCATTTTGAGTTAGACCTTTTGCATGATGTACCTTTAAAATTGCAAGATTTTGTACTCACAAACACACACATTCACAAGTTTAGGTTTGGGGAAACTCATTCACATATGCAGTCTTACTTGCACTCTCATATTATATTTGTGTAAGACTGTTGATGTTTGTACATATTTTCTATTGGGTTGATCCCCAACTCTTTAGATTGTTAGTATATGGTGAATTTTCATTGTATATAATCCAGTAGGACTTGTTAAATTTTTCTTTCTTGAATCGGTTGAGTCTTCTTGTGCATATATTATGCTAATCCGATATGATCTCCACTGAGAATGTTGGATTCTAGCCTTGATTAATGAAGCTCCAACCTTGCTCCCACCGATATCCGGTAATCTCTTCTCTTTTCTCTTATCAGCATGGTTCTCATGGTATGTGACTGTTTAAATTTGTATTATATGTTGACACATTGAGGACAATGTTTGATTTAGGTTTGGGGGTACATTTGCATATAGAGTTTTTAGTCTTTTAGTTTATCTTGTATTTTCAAAAAAAAAAAAAAAAAAAAAAAAAAAAAAAAAAAAAAATCAAAAACTCTTTTTGTAAAAAACCTCCAACTTTTAGAGATTTTAGAGTCACTAGCATGCTTCTAGCTATGTTTACATAGAGAATCTGACCGAAAATAACAGAAGTTAGAAGTCAGGAGAACACAATCGGGTTTCTTAGTTGATTAGAGCGTTAAAGTTGGATTTAACCATACCATAGGGCGAATTAGGTGATGTTTAGATATTCGGTAGTAGAATTGTGATCACCCATAGTGGAGACTACCCATTTTACATCAAGTGAGGCACCAACCTTCAATTTTTGCAACTTTCAAGAAAAGTCATTAGAGTGTGTGTCACCGCACGTTAATTAGGAGTAGGAATGGTGAGCTACCCAACTTCGCACCAATTTCAGCACTATTTTTGATCTCTTGAGTGCTAGTTTTGTCAATCATGAGGGTGACGTCTAAAGATGAAACTCCTTCTAAATATCGATTTGCAGTTAGCATCACTCTCTCTCAATCGAAGACCCATAGAAACACATCATCGTCGATAAACGGAGCATCATCGAATATTGAAAGAAAAGTTGAGATAGTCCAAGGTTACAAGCAACAAAGAAAAGAAAAGAAAATAGGATGAGAATTAATGAAGTTTGTGAAAAATTGAGTTTTATTGTTTTATTGTAAGTCAAAAAAAAAAAAAAAAAAAAAAAAAAAAAAAATTCAAGTTTTTTGTAAAGTTCGGAAGTTCAAGTTAAACGAACAAATGTAAGATAGAAGATTGAAGACGTTTCTATGGTTCTTATGAGAGAGTGATATTAATTTCCGATCGGGTGAGAAGGTAAGTGAGTACTCCCACCCTTGCTAATGGTTGATTTCCTTTCTTAGAGATCATCGAAAAAGATTCTTTTGTCCACACCTCTGTGGAGTCTCCAGATTTTATTTCGGAAGGTTATCCTTCTTACCTACAACGTGTGCGGGATTTCTCTCTTTATTCCAGCGCCGCAAACATGAGAGACTAAAAAGCGATCTTTTTGAGTGCAATTATCATAAAACCCTAATAGTGAGGCGATCGAGGCTTATGATCACAATCGAATCCGAATTCTTTCATATGGTATGGTTACTTCTCGCTCGGCACTTAAGGATGAGAATGCGTTCTTTGGTAGTTCTAACTTCGTGTTACTAGCATTCGAAACTACATGTCCTCATAGCTCCTTGGATGCTTGAGACTCTTTTACACTCGAAGTTGGAGAAGGTTTTGTGGGTACACCTCCTGGTAAACCCTCACGAGACTACAACTCGTCCACTAGGGACACCTAGGGGTTTAAAGGCTTAGTGCATACGCTAAATGCATTCGAGAGACTGCGGTACGGTATAGTTAGGATTTCTTCATTTCGTTTCACTTGAGGACAAGTAAAATTCAGGTTTGGGGGTATTTGATGAGTGCCAAATAGTGCATATTTATACACCTTTTTCGGGCATTTTACTCATCTCTTGCGCTTAGAAATCAGATATTATCCTAGATTCTGTATTTTCTTTGTTTTCAAGAATAAATATTTGTATTAATTAATTTTGTGTTTTTAGGTAATAAATAAAACTCGGAGAAATTGAGGAGCCAAAAGAGCAAAGAATTGGAGACGAGCATCTATGGAGCGAGACGGCCCAAGCCCGCGCAAATCGGTTGCAACCCAACAAGGAAGACATGGGCTAGAGCTACCCATGACCCGGGATCCGAACCCGCTCATCCCGAGCCGTTAAGATCTTCACTCGCCACATCCTACGCCCGCTCCGACTTCCTCATCATATCTTGATGTGCTCGCTCAACACTAAAACACTCCGAGTCTCTCTCGGTGTTCGGATCTCCCTCGGCTCCATCCTACGCTCGCTCGGCCCGTCCCATCAACTCTCGTTGTTCATGCCTCACAACAAAACTACCTATCCCTATACCCTAGTCGACCCACCTCATTTCTCTTCTTCCCTCTTCTCTTTCTTCTCTGCGGAGGAAGAACCATCTTCTCCCCTCTCCCCAGACCATACCTCTGCAGAGCCACCACCTCACCATCTCCATCATCACCTCTCCACACCGCGCCAACAACTCTTTCAGCAACACCATCTCTGCATCCGCACCACCTCTCTAGGTCTAGGTTTTCTCTCACTTAGCTTCTCCAACCCTAGAAGCTAACTTAGAGAAAACTAGAACTAGGGTATTCAACCAACAACCCCAGCATGGAGCCCTGAAGCCGAAATGACAGAAGAGGAGAAGCGATTCAGAGAGTATGGGTACACTGTTTTTCATTTAATTTCTGTTTTAAAATTAGGGTTTGGTACTTTGGGGTATTGTGCATGTATAAATAGAAGTGTGTTTGTGTGTGTTTGAGGATGCAAGAGCTAGCAGCGAGCACCACCGTAGAGTTATTTTTGTGTTAATTGTTGTTTTATGATGTTCTAATTTAGTTGCTAGGGTTTCAATGAAACCTTAATTTCCTGATTGTGATGATTAACTGTGTTAAGTTGTTCTTGCAAGCTTAAATTATAAACATGTCTTCAAATTTAGCATCCAAAGCTTTTCTCTCACAATGGATGCCTTGTATCCATTGTAGTTAGGTCACAACTGTTTTGAGATTGCTACAGCTCATTCCATAGGCACAATTACTAATTCCTTTGATTAGTTGTGCTTAATTAGACAACTAATACTGCAGGTTAGTACTTTAGCCGTCATTTGAAGCTTTATATGGAGAAACCCCTTAGATAGGTGGTGGAATTGACACCACTGCCCTTATCGAGTCACAGACAAGAAAGCTCAACTCGAGTTGAACTTACAATAGGAGTTAGAGGTGAATTGAAGACCCCAGCATCCCCTTTGTCACTGCTTTTATACCTTAGTTTAGAGTCACTTCACTATAACTCGGCCGTGACGGCAACAAAACCCATTGTGTTACACTTCCTTGATAGAAATTCAGTTTAAGCCAAGCCTTAGATCACACATAGCACCACAAGTCTTTGTGGTTCGACCCGTGCCGCGTCTCCGATAGACGCCGTGCACTTGCGGTTATTACTCGTAGGCTAAACATAAACATCTTTTAAGGCCTACCAGTACACACAGACTCTCCATGTTGAGAGCTTCATCATATTTGCAAAACCTATTAGTTAAGTCATTCGCATGAGGTGACTTCCCTACTCCTCAAAGATACGATCCAAAGATTATAAAGGAAAAGAGCGTCGCTGGAAATTCTTAGCACTACCCATCTCAAAGACGCCGAATTTGGAGAGACGCAAGCCCGCTGTCATTATGATTCCAAGATGCACAAAGACGTAGACGTATTCGAGGGAGAAGATGTGTTGTTTAAAGACCAATGCTATGCCTGGATGTCTATTAAACGCAACGTAGACGCAAAGACGGCCACATGATCAGCAACTCGTACTATCCTCATGTTGATGGTGGATTTTCATTTAAGGCTAAAATTCTAAAGGCCAAAATTATGCGCTAACATCTTGCAAAAGATAAAGCCATTAATAAGTGATGAATACTTCTTCACTTTACTAATTCACCTAGAACGGAGCATGTGGCAACAATCCCAGTATTCTGTGAATTAAACACACGAAATTCATCCGAGTTGGAGCATGTGGAAACAATCCCATATACCCTATGAATTTACAGCATTATTAATTAATGCATGACCAGCCTTGTATTTCCTGTTCTCATTATCGGTGCGGCATGACGACTGAGTGTTGTTCTAAGCAGAGCAACACGAATCTCCAAGATTAATAATGAAGCATGTACGAAATACTCGTACATGCCGCAAATCTCGGTGTGTTATACTAGCCCGATTGAGCATGCAACTCTCGGTGTTTATACTAGCCCGATTGAGCATACATCTCTCGGTGTTATACTAGCCCGATTGAGCATATTTGAATCGACTGTCCATATCAAGATCGGGAACGATCACGACCATCCAACTTCACCAGCATGATTGGATGGCTTAGATCAAATCCATGACCCCAAGTAGGTATTGGAATATTCACTACCAACCCAACGCGGGCCCCGCATGGTCGGCCTCCCAAAAAGGGTGGCATAGCTTGCCAAACCGTCCAAGCCAAAGCAGTATGGACGAAAAACCCTAAATTAGGGTTTGCGGCAAATTACATGTGTCGCAAAACAGTCTCAACCATCCATCTTCGCAGGCATAAAGGGAGGGTATAGATGTAGATTCAAAGGGCCCAAAGCATGTCATCACGCTTACTGTAAGCCCGCCTACACACATGACCGGTCGGTCAGGACCAACCATGGCTGGTCGTTCCAGATCGTGCGCCCAAAGTGGGCATTCGCACGTCCGGCAAAACCCTAATTAGGGTTTGCATTGATCGCAAACGTCCATTTTCACCTGATCGAATGGAGGGTTTAGGAGTCGACTGAGCAGGTCCAGTGAGCATCAACATGATCACCGTGGACCCATCTATCTGCACACCTGTTCGGCCAAGGCATACCATGCCTGGTTATTCCAATTCTCACGCCCAAACTAGCGTGGTCACACTTCCCAATCACGAACTGATCTCGACCACTCAACTTCGCCGGACAAATTGAGTGGCTTAGATCACGTTTCCATGGGACAGTAAGGTATAAGCGTGAACACCAGCCTACCACCTACTTGCCGAACCAATCGGTCGGGACCGACCAAGCTTGATCGTCTTGAAACGCGTGCCCGAAGTTGGCATGACGCGCGGCATTTGCGGCAAAACTTCTGTCAGAATCAATCCTGATCGCTCCTCTTTGCCGGACAAATTGAGCGGTCCAAATCACACTTTCACTGGACAATGAGGTATGGGCATGTATACCGACATGCCGTCACGCATGCCCGATCGGCCATGTCAAAATCGTGTCCCAAGATTGGATTCCACCAAGCTAAAAAGTGGTGTTTGCGCACCTCTTCTGAAAACCTAATTCCACTAACGGTCGCAGATGAGTGTCTCAAAGATCATCTCGTCCGTCCAACTTCACCGGCTTGGTTATACAACCCTGGTCAGGAGTTAATTAGTCAGTGAGGCGTCATGGTGATCACCACTCGTCACTTTACCACACCATGTGGTCGGCCAAGGGAGGACTTGCTTGCGCAACCTCCAAACCATCACATGAAGAAGTAGCCGGACATGAGGCTATTTTGAGACGCTCAAGCAGTGCTTCATACATGCTTTGAATATACTCGATGCGGTACTGCATAGAATACACACGATACTTCACAAGTATCGACTTCCTAAATAACTTAGTTATTTAATCTAGCATTACATGCTACTTTCCGGGTCCCACGACCCACGCACTCGAGACATCAATCATGTCACAACTGAGGGATACATACTGCGAGGTATTGGTCTCGCGGTTTACGAAGCGTGCGAGCCGCACAACGCGCCATCACAAGAACGTGTCGGGAAGTCATGGACGGTTAGTGATGATTGGAGAAGTGTGCAAGACGGGTCGTGTGACACCAACACCCACTCCACTACTCCATCACTCCACTTTCTCCACTTCCCACGAGATACGAGGGTTAGGCTTAAAGACTTGTATAAATAGGTTCTCCTCCCTATTTTCAAAACATGAACAAGGAACAAGTCAAGTGTAGTTGCAGTACTTCCTACAACATACCCCTTATAATATTTTCTAGATCTAAATTTATTTCATAATCAAAATAAATATTAAAGTGCTAAAATTATAAAATAGACACAAGGATTTTTTACATGGTTCGATCAATGTGATCTACATCCATGGTTCTTCACTATGATTGTTGAGGTTACATTAATATTACATTTAGAATCTCCATTAATGGATATTTGATAGAGCACTAGATCTAGTTTTGGGGAAGAAGATAATAAAGAAAATAAAGTCTCCCTCTCCTAATTGTGTATCTTCTCTCTCTTACAAAATTGTGTCCCTCTTTTCTCTCTCCTGCTCTCCTCTTTATATAGGTGTTTACATAGTGGATGACAGCTCACACATAGTGGAGTACAACTCATACTCTCGCAAGCTTTGCTACGTTCTCGCAAGCTCTCACTACAATTTCGGAAGCTCTTATCGTTGTGCGATATTTGGACCCTACATCTTGCCTCTTTTTCCTTGAATATTGCTTGAAGAGCGATCTTTAAGGAAAAATCTGTTATTGTAGTAATCTTTGATTTTTGTTGATGAAGGAACGAGCGAAAGAATCTTTGGACTTGAAAAGTACGTTGCCTCTATTCTTTTGCGAAGTTCAAGTATTGAGAAGTAATTACAAGTATCATCCTGAAGTATACGAAGTATGAAGTATGAAGTATCCTTGAAGAAGTATAAGAAGTACTCAATCCTCGAAATATAAGAAGTATCTCATCCTTGAATTAGAATAAGAAGTATTGCCTCTATTCATGCGAAATTATTATTCCATTTTTAGTGAGGATTCTTGTTATTCATTAGTGAACATCCACTTTGGAAATGATTCTTCTTGAGAAGATAAAGAACATAAAATGTTTTCTTGGTTATCCATAGTTGCCCCTGTTCTTTATCTATGAAGGTGGAATCTTTGAGAAAGTGTTGAATGATCGAATTATTTCTTTATTCTTATCTTGCCTCTATCTCATGTTTTGTGCTCATGCGATAGTATAATCTCTTCAAGTTGCTTATAATTGTGCGAAATAATTGAGCGAAATAATCACATCCTGTGAAATAATCTTATTCTGCGAAATTCTGACACATTCTGCGAAATTCTGGATAATTCTGCGAAATCCTGAATAATCTTGCGAAATCTGAATAACCTGCGAAATTCGGAAGAATCCTGCGAAATTCTGAATAATTAAGCGATATTATTCCGTAAAATTTTGTAAAATACTTATGCGAATCTAATGCTTATGTAATGCTTATGTAATGTTTATGTTATGAAATGTTTATGCGATGTTTATACCATGAAATGCTTATGCGATGCTTTCATGATGCAAGTGTGATGCTTATATGATGAGAATGCTTATTTATTGCAATGTATAGCTAATGTTTGTGTTACTTAGCTCATTTTGCACGCTAAAATTGATGTAGCTTTAAATTGTTTCCATTCTCCATTTCTCTGACTTTGTCTTTAGTATATGCATTCTTTTTCGTGTATCGATTGTTCATCGCAAGTTCTTACTTGTGTCTCATCTTTCTTTATTCCTGCACTATTAGTATCGCATAATAATATGATCATAATATCAAGTGTACGTCATTTTCACTATCTCATTTTCATTTCCATGTACATATTTGCAAGCTTATTTGCTTACATATAATCATTTTCGCAATCTTATTTGCTTACTTATTTTTACATCTTTCTTATGTGGTCTTATTTTGCCTTCCTAGTTAAAGGTCTTATTTTGCCACCCCTTGTCATTGCGACAAAATCGCAGGACGTCTTTACATTTTCATGTAATGACCCATTGATCTTGTCTTATCATTTCTCTAGTATTATTGCCTCTGCAGGATGTTTTTCATGCGACAATATGACAAGCCTAAATATTCTTGCGAACATAAAGCCCCATGACATTGCCGTCTTGCGACGAAATCACAGGACGTCTTTACACTTTCATGTATTGACCCATTGATCTCGTCTTATCTTCCTCTTTTGTATTATTGCCTCTTCAGGATTGTCGCACAAATATGACAAGCCTAAATTTTCTTGCGAAAATAATGCCTCATGACATTTGCGTCTTAAGACACTTATCAGCTCCCTAATGGAGGGTGCCGCCCTTATCTTCCCCTGGTTGCCCCTTCAAGGAGACGTACTTTTACCATAAAAGGCTAGCTCCTCCCATCCGGTCTTAACAACAACCAGTTGTTTTCGCAGCCTCTTATCCCTTTTTCCTATAGGGCTTATGGTTACGAGACTGCACCCTAAGTGGGGTTTTCTTGGTCCAAGTGCAAAGATAAGCCAAGACTTGCCAAGAATGGCCGAGACGCTTCAAACACCCCGCACTCTTGGCTCAACCGTACCCTCGCGCCTTGATCAGATGCTGACTTCTTAGAAGAGACCCTCGGTCATCCAATCTAAGTCATAAGCTTAGATTAAAAATCCAAGGTACCTCTCCTGGATGGGCTTTATTGACCCAGATTCTCCATGACTCAGGTTCCAGGGGCGGTGTAACCTTTTCGCTGAGCCATGCAACAGATACCCCCTTCTATGACGTACTTTAGGTCTTACATTTGCCTCTTGCGAAATTTTATTCGCGAACTAGGGTGTACGCCATAAAGGTTCGTCCCATTCGATCTTAGGATTTTTATGGATCTAAGATCGTCTCTCGAAATTATCGCATGTCTCTATTATCTCGAGAAATTATCGCATATCTTCATTGTTTCATTTCTATCATTTCGTTCATTCATTCTTTCATTCTCATAATATCATATCATTTAAAGCAAAGTAAATATTCAAGAGAAATTCTAATACATTGTAATTCTGAAATCTTTATAGTTGTGAAATCTTTGTAATTCTACGATTGTATCGTGTTTTGTAAATTAAATCAAATTTTTTTTTTGAAATCTTAGAAATCCTAGAAATCTTCTTCGAAATCTTGCGATTGTATCGCTTTTTGTAAATTAAATCAAAAATCTTTTATTTTCTGTAAGTAAAATGTTTTATGAAAATGGTACTTATCTTTCATGTGATTTTCTGTTGCTGTCGTCTCTTGTGAAGTATATGACTTTCTTGCGAAATTGGCATCCTTGAAATGTATGAATGTCGCAGAAAGAAATGTAATTATCGCGCAACAAAAAAAAGTGTGAGAAATGAGATTTGAACCCTTGACGTGCCTCTTGCATATTCTCACACCATACCAACTGTTCTAACCCTCTCTTGCGAAATTAATTTGCAAGATAATCATCAACTTTCTTCTTTGCGAAATAATCAGAGTCCGTGCGAAATTTCGCATAACAAAAATAAATGTGCGAGAAGCAAGAATTGATCCTACGACCTGCTGCTTGCATTCATGCCTCTTGACCGACTGTGCCAGTTCTCTTGTGCGAACTTATCGCACACTTGTTAAAACTTGATTTGCTCTTCGCTAGTAGCAACCCAAAAATATGTAAAATGTGCGAAAAATTCACAGGAGGTGGGAATTGAACCTATGTCCTTCTTCATGCATCGAATCAAATGAACCATCTGTGCCAACCCTCCTTTGCGAAATTTCTGTGCGAAATAATCATAAACTCTCTTACTCGTGAGAAATACCCTTGCGAAATATCCATGCGAAAAATACACATTCGTTGGGATTTGAACACACGACCATGAACTCATTCACTTCGCAGGTGACCAACTGTACTACCTCTTGTTTGCGAAATTATGAAACAACTGGTAGGCCTTTAAGATGGTGTTTATTTATGTGCCTACATGTAATAACCGCAAGTGCACGGCGTCTATCGGAGACGTGGCAAGTACGGGTCGAACCACAGAGACTTGTGGTGCTATGATTAATCAAGAGGGCTTACTTAACTGAATTTCAGGTGGTAATGTGTATCACACGGGTTTTGTGCCGATACGGCTAAGTTGAAGGATAATGAAGTAAAGTGAAATACACACAGTGAAAAGAAATGGGTGCTAGGGTTATCAAATCCACCTCTAAATTCCTAGTATGTGTTCAACTAGATGGAGTTTCTTGTTCCTATGGCAGTTAAGGATAAGGTGTCAATTCTATCACTTAGCTAAGGAGTTTCACCTAATGATAACTCAATTATCAGCTAAGGCACTAACCTAGAGCACTAGTTGTCTAATTAAGCACAACTAGTCAAAAGAATTAGCATTTTAACTCTAAGGCTTGAGCTGAAGCATATCCAATGTAATTTTTGCCTAACTACAATGTATACTTGGCATGCACTGTGAGAGAAGAACATTGGATTCTAGAACTGAGATTATCTTTATGATTAAGCACTCAAGAAAACTCAAACTCAGTTGAATTCATAACATGGAATTAGGGTTTCACTGAAACCCTAGCAACTTAATTTAAAACATAATTAAGAACAATTTAAACACAAGTAATCCTAATTGGTGCTCTCAGCTAGCCTGGCATCCTCTATCACACACACCACTCACTTCAATTTATACATACAACAACAAAAATACCAAACCCTAATACTTTAATTCAAAAATCGAAACAAATCAAAAATACTCTCTCACCCACGTCGCTCCATCCCTTGTCTCCTCACAATCGCCTCTGAATTGACCATGGGGTTGTTGGTTTGAACCCTAACTCCAATTATCTCTAACCTAGCTTCTAGGGTTAGAGAAGCTATGAGAGAGATGATTTGAGATAGAGAGGGGAGAGCAAGAAGGTGCGGCTGTTGCGGTTGTTGGATGGTGTCAAGAGAGGTGATGATGGAGGTGGTGGAGCGGCTCTGTCGGGGAGAGAGGAAGGAGGTGGCGGAAGAGCAGAGCTCGCTCTTGGTTTTCTCGATGGAGACGGAGAGGAAGAAAGAGAAAGATGGAAGAGAAATGGGTTTTCGATAGGGTATAGGTGTTGGGGATTTCGTTGTGAAGCAGGCGCAGCAGAGATCGATGTGCCAGCTGAAGCGAGAGTTGGATGCGGCTGGGAGAGATCTGGATGGCCGAGGGATAATTGGGGAGGTTTGGTGTTGCACGGGAGCAGCGAACTTCGATGCGCGTGGAGGCAGCGACCGTTGGATGTAGCTAGGCGAGATCTCAACGGCTTGGAAGAGATGGGCTCGGATCCGGGTCGGGTCTTGGCTAGCTCGAGTCCATGTCTTGTAAGTTGGGTTGCGACTGATGCGCGCGCGCGGGCTTCGCTTCTCGCTCCATAGATACTTGCCTCCGATTCTTCGCTCTTTTGGCTCTCGATTTCTCCGAGCTTTATTTACTACCTAAAAACACAAAATTAATTAATACAAATATTTATTCTTGAAAACAAATAAAATACAGAATCTGGGATAGTATCTGGATTCTGAGCACAAAAGATGAGTAAAATGCCAATAAAAAGGTATATAAATATGCAATATTTGGCACTCATCAAATACCCCGAAACCTCGAATTTTACTTGTCCTCAAGTGAAACAGAAATTAGAAATCCTAACTATACCCCCGTCGCAGTCTCTCGAATGCATTTAGCGTATGCACTAAGCCTTTAAACCCCTAGGTGTCCCTAGTGGACGAGTTGTAGTCTCGTGAGGGTTTACCGAGGTGTACCCACAAAACCTTCTCCAATTTCGAGTGTAAAAGAGTCTCAAGCATCCAAGGAGCTATGAGGACATAGAGTTTCGCATGCTAGTAACGAAGTTAGAACTACCAAAGAACGCATTCTCATCCTTAAGTGCCGAGCGAGAAGTAACCATACCATATGAAAGAATTCGAATTCGATTGTGATCATAAGCCTCGACTTCGCCTCACTATTAGGGTTTTATGATAATTGCACTCAAAAAGATCGCTTTTTTTAGTCTCTCATGTGTGCAAAAAGCGAGAATAAAGAGAGAAATCATGCACACGTTGTAGGTAAGAAGGATAACCTTCCTAAATAAAATCGGAGACTCCACAAAAGTGTGGACAAAAGAATCTTTTCTAATGATCTCTAAGAAAGGAAATCAACCATTAGCAAGGATGGGAGTACTCACTTACCTTCTCACCCGATCGACAATTAATATCACTCTCTCATAAGAACCATAGAAACGTCTTCAATCTTCGGTCTTCAACTGTTGATGACGAACTTCTGAACTTTACAAAAACTTGATGATTTTTTTTTTTTTTTTTTTTTTTTTTTTTTTTTTTTTTTTTTAAGTTACAATAAAACGATAAACTCAATTTTTCACAAACTTCATTAATTCTCATCCTATTTTCTTTTCTTTGTTTTGTTGCATATAAACCTTGGACTATGTCAACTTTTCTTTCAATATTCCGATCTTTCTCCGTTTGCCGATGATGATGTGTTTCTATGGGTCTCGTTGATTGAGAGAGAGAATGATGCTAATCGCAAATCGATATTTAGAAGGAGTTTTCATCTTTAGACGTCACCCTCATGATTGACAAAACTAGCACTCAAGAGATCAAAAGTAGTGCTTTAAATTGGTGCGAAGTTGGGTAGCTCACCATTCCTACCCTAATTGACGTACGGTGACACACACTCTAAAAGCTTTTCTAGAAAGTTGCAAAAATTGAAGGTTGGTGCCTCACTTAATGTAAAATGGGTAGTCTCCACTATGGGTGATCACAATTCTACTACCGAATATCTAAACAAGACCTAATTAGCTCTCTCTATGGTTAAATCCAACTTTAACGCTCTAATCAACTAAGAAACCCGATTGCGTTCTCCAAGTACTTCCACTTTACATTATTTCGGTGGAATTTCTATGTAAACATAGCTAGAAGCATGCTAGTGACTCTAAAATCTCTGAAAGTTGGAGGTTTTTACAAAAAGAGTTTTTAATTAATTAATTTTTTTTTTTTTTTAATTAAGAAGAAGGAAAACAAAAAGACTAAAAACTCTACATGCAAATGCACCCCAAACCTAAATCAAACATTGTCCTCAATGTGTCAACAGATGATAAAATTTTAAACAGTCACATACCATGAGAACTATGTTGAGTAGAGAAAAGGGTAGAGATTACTGGATGTCGGCAGAGCACGGTTAGAGCTTCACTAGTCAAGGCTAGAATCCAACATTCTCAAAGGGAGATCATATCGGATTAGCACAATATATGTACAAGAAGACTCAACCGATTCAAGAAAAGAAAATTAACAAGTCCTACTTTGGATTATATACAATGAAAATTCACCATATACCAACAATCTAAAGAGTTGAGGATCAACCCAATAGAAAATATGTACGTACATCAACGACCTTACACAAATATAACATGAAAGTGCAAGTAAGGCCGCATATGAAAAGGATTTTCCCCAAACCTAAACTTGTCAACGAGGTGTGTTTTTGAGCACAAAATCTTGCAAATTTAAAGGTACATCATGCACAAGGTCTAACTCAAAATGAGTTTTGCTAAGAACAAAGAGACATACACATTCCAACCGTGGTTCCCTAAAGGTGTTATACTTTGATGCAAAATAGTCCAAGAGGACTTGGGAAGCACAAAGCTCTAGGCCTAAATTAGGCATTTTCAGAAAAGTTGGTTTTGCAATTTTGTTACAAACTACACTTAGGTTTGGTGGAGGAGTTTCAATCTGTGACTCAGGAGAGAGGTTAGGTACATCTAAGTTGTTTTCATGTGTAAGATCATCTGCACCATCACACACTTTCCTAAAGTCAGACACAGGTAAATCATGCTCACCAGCATAGAACAATTCATCAATCACCATGTCATAATCATCATCACTCACAAGCTTTGTGCCATGCAAAGGCAAATCAGAGGAAGCAACATATTGTGACATGGGCAGGGAATCAGACACAGAAATAATATCATGATCCAAAAGAACATTAGTGTCAACAGAAGATTCATCCTTTCTTAAGTCACAAGTAAGTTGTGTAGCATGCTCACATTCACTGAAGAATTTCACAAATCCAAGCTCGGAGTTAATATCACATGTATGAATGTTAGAAGAAGTATCATTCATAGGGTTCACAGAAGAGACGCCTAACGTCTCTGAACCCAAAGATTCCATCATATTTTCAGCACGCACATGCTCTTCTAACATATCATAATCATCATCATCATCATCATAACAAAAATGCATTTCCCTATTCAAACTTGTAGTATTTCTAGTGTACTCATTTACCTCTAGATTAGGTTCATATTCAGTGTTAGTTGCATGAGTAGGAATAGAAACACTATTTTCAAAATTAACAAACATCATATCATGAACTTCCCTCCATTCTTCATTTTGTGACTGAATCAGGTTCATTTGAAGAATCAAAGTGAGATGTTCAAGTGAAGGGGAGTCTTCACTAGTGGGTATGCATGTTTCATATGAATGATCATTATATGGTTGTGCACATGGTTCACTACACAAGGGAAACTCATACATGTTGCTAGATGGATGATCATGCATTGCATTCAGTTCAAACCTAGCATTGTTTTGTTCTATGAAGTTTTCTTCTACTGAGTGCATACATGGGTTCATTGGAGGATAGAATTGCTCATCCTCCCATGGTGGTTGATTTATACATGTGGTCATAATGATTAGGGTATGGATATTCAAGGTCGTGGCCCCGAGATGGTTCATAGTACTCCCTAAAATCACTATGGTATGTGTGAAGTTCATATTGTGAAGCATGCCCGTAAGCAAGCTCTCTAATGGATTTGTTCGTATCCCCAGTTGCAGACCAAAATCCTGACATGATTTAGCAATTCAAATTGAACTCAAAACCTAGGTTGGTTTATGTGGGCTTTGGTTTGTTGGAAATGTATAGCCCAGAGGTTATGCAAGAGGCAAGTGGTTGTGGGCTTCAGATTTGGCTTTTGTGCAGGTTATGCAATAATCAGTTTGGTTTAAATGGGATTTGTTTTATGTGGGCTTTGGTTTATTGGGATTTGGTTTGTTTGTGAGCGGCCCAGCAGTGTGAAACTGCACAGCCCAGTGGAAAGGCACAGCCCAGTGGTTGGCTTCAGCTGTTTAGGTGCAACCCAGTTTAGGTGAGCTTGTTTGGTTTAATTGGGCTGGTTTGTTTTGCAGCCCATGTTTGGGTTCTGCTTATTGCACAGGTTAACAAAAGCAATTCTTATGTGAACAGCACAGCACAGCCTATGTTATGTGAGTTTCTAGTTTATGCAGAGCTCAGTGAGACACAGCTCTCAACAAAATCACAATTTCTTAGCACTCAGGGGTGCTTTTGGTTGCTGCAATGCACAGCACTGACTGTGGAGGTTGGCAGCTCAAGAGAGTGCACAACACTGTAAGAGAGTGCTCAGTTTATGCACTGGGTATGTGCACAGAGTAGCACAACACAACACAGATTAAACACAAGCTGGAAGGTGCACAATGCAAGAAAGAGAGTCAACAGATTAGCATCAATTGAATACACAACTCAAAGGGGCTAAAAACAAACCGTGCACACACAAATGCACAACTCAGGTCAATGCTCGATGAATGGTGACCAATTATTAAAGCCAAAAGGCTCAACAAAACACCGATTTCACTTGAGAGTCACAAAGTCGATGCAAAAGATACCCTGGAGCTAGCTCGAGTCAAGCACCGATGGAAAAGCAACAATCAAAGCATATTATGGGTGGCAGGAAGTATGCGCAGTGTGTCAACAAGCTTGGTTGAGGTCAACAAGTTCAGTTGAGGCTCTCATTTTCACAAATTTTTGCACAAAGGTGTATAGATATCAGGATATCATTCACGCATCATGCATTCATCAAATTTCAGACAATGTAGCTATTAACTCCACGGATGCAAATGAAAGTTCAAACAGCATACAAGGGTGATGAAGACAGCCTGGGCAGATGCGGAGTTTAGCATAAGTGAAAATGACAGTGAGCTTGGCAGATTAAAGCTCACTCAAGGTCTCACACAAAGTCTGTAAATGGCTCAACAGGGTTTGTAATAAGCTCAGGGTTGACTTCACTTGGGCTTCAGCTAACTTGGCAAGTGATCAAATGATAGGGGGTGCTCACAGGTTTATGCTCAGGCCAGACAAGTATAGACTTGGAAACCTCAGCTGCAGACCAACTCACAGCTTCAGGGGCTGGAGGGTTAAGCTCAGGGCAGGTGCTCAGGTCATTCAGCAGGCTCAACAGGTCACAGATTCACAGGTCTAGCATGCAAGGGTTGCAGGGCAGCTATTCTATCATGCAAAACATTGGGTCACAGATGCACAGGTCATTCAACAGGTTCAACAGGCAACCAGGGTAGTACTCATGAGATTTTCAATCAACTCAGGGGTGATCTCAACAGGTCATTAACATGTTTGGCTAAGCTCATAATTCACAGCAACATGCACACAGAGCAATTCAGGGATTGAGAGAAGCTTACATATTGAAATGACCAGCTCAGCAAGTAGGAATGTTACTTAGATACCCACTGTTGCACTTTTTCTTTTCCTCCTTGGCTTATGCTCCAGTGTTTGCAGGTACCTGTAACTCAACAGGAGAGTTTTAGTTCTCAGGTCTGTGCAGGCGAAATAAAGAATTTCGGAGCTGATAGTTAACAGCTAGAGTTACAGGGCAAAAATTGTGAGGTGCACTGAGGTGTTAACTGAAGAGTTACAGCCTTTGAACATGGTCATATGACTGGCTAATTGGACTGAATGGGGTTAAGAAAGCTTAAAAGAAACAGTATCAAGGCTAAGGTGCAAATGAACTGAGATGCATGAGAACAATGATGCTAGTTACAGCTAACACTAAAGAACTAAGAAAGGGATGCAATTATAGCTAATAAAGCAACACTACAATGTAATGAAATATGCACTACATGCAAAGATGCAAATGACAGATGAAGTTAGACTACAACGCAGATCATGTATTGACAATAAAAATCAAAGGTGAAGCTTAACTAAACTTATACTAATACAAAAAGTTACAAAGAACAATTTAAAGTAAATATGTACAAGGGAGGACTGGAAATCAGTAAAACAAGCCAATAATCACAGGGCACACGCCAAGTCTCCGGCAGCGGCGCCAAAAACTTGATAGGCCTTTAAGATGGTGTTTATTTATGTGCCTACATGTAATAACCGCAAGTGCACGACGTCTATCGGAGACGTGGAAAGTACGGGTCGAACCACAGAGACTTGTGGTGCTATGATTGATCAAGAGGGCTTACTTAACTGAATTTCAGGTGGTAATGTGTATCACACGGGTTTTGTGCCGATACGGCTAAGTTGAAGGATAATGAAGTAAAGTGAAATACACACAGTGAAAAGAAATGGGTGCTAGGGTTATCAAATCCACCTCTAAATTCCTAGTATGTGTTCAACTAGATGGAGTTTCTTGTTCCTATGGCGTTAAGGATAAGGTGTCAATTACATCACTTAGCTAAGGAGTTTCACCTAATGATAACTCAATTATCAGCTAAGGCACTAACCTAGAGCACTAGTTGTCTAATTAAGCACAACTAGTCAAAAGAATTAGCATTTTAACTCTAAGGCTTGAGTCAAGCATAGCCAATGTAATTTTTGCCTAACTACAATGTATACTTGGCATGCATTTGTGAGAGAAGAACATTGGATTCTAGAACTGAGATTATCTTTATGATTAAGCACTCAAGAAAACTCAAACTCGGTTGAATTCATAACATGGAATTAGGGTTTCAACTGAAACCTAGCAACTTAATTTAAAACATAATTAAGAACAATTTAAACACAAGTAATCCTAATTGGTGCCTGCTAGCCTGCATCATCTCTATCACACACACCACTCACTTCAATTTATACATACAACAACAAAAATACCAAACCCTAATACTTTAATTCAAAAAATCGAAACAAATCAAAAATACTCTCTCACCCACGTCGCTCCATCCCTTGTCTCCTCTGTCAATCGCCTCTGAATTGACCATGCGGGTTGTTGGCTGGAACCCTAATTCCAATTATCTCTAACCTGGCTTAGGGTTAGAGAAGCTATGAGAGAGATGATTTGAGATAGAGAGGGAGAGCAAGAAGGTGCGGCTGTTGCAGTTGTTGGATGGTGTCAGGAGAGGTGATGATGGAGGTGGTGGAAGCGGCTCATCGGGGAGAGGGAAGGAGGTGGCGGAAGAGTGAGCTCGCTCTCCGGGTTTTCTCGATGGAGACGGGAGAGGAAGAAAGAGAAAGATGGAAGAGAAATGGGTTTTCTCGATAGGGTATAGGTGTTGGGGATTTCGTTGTGAAGCGGTGCGCAGATCGATGTGCCACCAAGCGGCGTTGGATGCGGCCGGAGAGATCACGGACGCCCGGGGATAATTGGGGCGGTTTGGTGTTGCACGGAGCAGCGAACTTCGATGCGCGTGGAGGGCGGCGACCAGTTGGATGTAGCTAGGCGAGATCTCAACGGCTTGGAAGAGATGGGCTCGGATCCGGTCGGGTCTTGGCTAGCTCGAGTCCATGTCTTGTAAGTTGGGTTGCGGCCCCGATGCGCAGCGAATTCGACTTTACTGCTCCATAGATACTTGCCTCCAGATTCTTCGCTCTTTTGGCTCCTCGATTTCTCAGAGCTTTATTTACTACCTAAAAAAAAAATTAATTAATACAAATATTTATTCTTGAAAACAAATAAAATACAAAGTAACTGGGATAATATCTGATTTCCCAGGCACAAAAGATGAGTAAAATGCCAATAAAAGGTATATAAATATGCAATATTTGGCACTCATCAACAACTTTGCGAAATTACTCATTTTTTCGTCCTCTGTAAAAAGAAGAAAACTATGCTCGCAGGCGAATTCGAACTTGCGACCACAAACACACATGTTGTTCTCTGGACCAACCTGTTCAAGAACTTCTCTGCGAAATTTAACTCTGTAACTTTTTCCTTATTCTCTTATTCGCCACCGAAGATGATAATAAAATGAAAACTATGTATCTCTGCGAGTTGAACCCATGACCTATTGTTTGTTCGCTCATCCTTGAACCATCCTCATGCGAATTTCCGTGTGTGATAAAAATTGCATTCCGCTCTTATTTTCTCTTCGTCCTTCCTTAATTTCTTTCAACAATTTGCTTCTTGCTTTTCTCCGAATATGGAAATCTTCTTTGAAACTTTGGTTTTCTTCTCTCGAAAGTGTAATTTCTTCCATGAAATTTCCATTTTTGAACCTAAACTTTATAGATTTAGAAAAATATACACACTACACGATTTGTTGACTTCAAAGTATCCATAGAAATTAAATATCAACACCGAATCTTCTTGAACCAACAAGTTCTGGGAAGGATAAATCCTTTACTCATCCCTGTTTCTAGCGTCAAATGTAGTTGCGGATTTCCCTACAACACACCCCTTATAATATTTTCTAGATCTAAATTTATTTCATAATCAAAATAAAGATTAAAGTGCTAAAATTATAAAATGGACACAAGGATTTTTACATGGTTCGATCAATGTGATCTACATCCATGGTTCTTCACTATGATTGTTGAGGTTACATTAATATTACATTTAGAATCTCCATTAATGGATATTTTATAGAGCTCTAGATCTAGTTTTGGGGAAGAAGATAATAAAGAAAATAAAGTCTCTCTCTCTCTCCTAATTGTGTATCTTTTCTCTCTTACAAAATTGTGTCCCTCTTCTGTCTCCTGCTCTCCTCTTTATATAGGTGTTTACATAGTGGATGACAACTCACACATAGTGGAGTACAAATCATATTCTCGCAAGCTTTGCTACGTTCTGCAAGCTCTCACTACAATTTCATAGCTCTTATCGTTGTGCGATATTTGGACCCTACATCAAGACAACGAGGCAAGTGTTGATACAATCGTATTCAAACACCTAACCGATAGCTTTACATCCCGTGCCGCCGATTACGCTTCACATACAATTCATACATAGCCAACACCTTCACAATCTCAACACCTTCTTCGCTTCCCTCCCTAAGATCAACCCCATCTCCTTCACTTTGTGACCAAAACAAGTCTGAACGGCCATTTCTTGGTTTAGGTAGGATTTGCCTGATTGATTTCTCAATTTACAAGCACTCCCGTCAATGCATTTGTTTAAGGTTTAGACTCATTTCTCATCCACACACCTCAAATTACCAAAACCGGCAGAAATAGTTTTTACCCATAAACACCTCATCAACATTGGGTTCAACTCCGACTCTCTCCCAAATTATTTCTTCAGAGACTCAGCGTGACAGCATCTATCAAGTTGAAAGCTCATATATGAAGACTGCCAAGTTCGTGCAAGTAGCTACCATGCCTCTCCCTGCCCGGTCTCTTCGATCATGTCTATTGCCAAGAATCGTTTGTTGCTCGCGAGAGCTTTACCATAGAAACAACCACTACGGCCAGAGGTAATCCGAACTTCTGCATATTTTACTTTCCCATAGAGAAGTAATAGAATCACCAGTACGGAGGCGAGATGGTGATATCTTTATTATGGTAAACCCACCGACTATACAAGATAGATCCATGTAACTCACGCTTGGGGACTGAGACTCAGCATGAAATTCCTTCACCGTCAGTCAAGGATTTCTTCAACACAAGAGAGACGGTCAATCAAGAAGCATGTAATTTGCAAGGGAAAATTAAACTGAAGGACAAGCTGCTTCAACGCCCTCTCCAGTAGAAGCCGCTTCAACGCTCTCTCCATAAGAAGGTGCTTCAACGCTCTCTCTTGAGGCTGTTTCAACGCTCTCTCAATAAGAAGGTGCTTCAACGCCCTCTCTTGAAGACGTTTCAACGCTCTCTCTTGAAGCCGTTTCAACGCTCTCTCCAGAAGAATCCGCTTCAAACGCTCTCTCTCGAAGCTTCTTCAACACTCTCCCCCGAAGCCGCTTCAGCGCTCTCTTCAGAGGCTGAAGACACTCCAACACCTTACCAGCAAATGCAATGGAAGTACGTCTTTCAAGAGAAAATAAGCTCGGGATAATTACACCTGGGGACTGCCAGGATGCCTTCACGTCCCTCAACCGGTTCATTTCTAATATCAGCAACATCACTGTTGAAGCTTTATGAGCCGTAGAAAATTCTCAACATGAAGCCGTACATGTGCATTAAAGACTCCAAAAGTAAAAATCGGATATGGTTTCACGTATCCAGCCACGCCATCGAATATGAAGTGTAACTGGGGACTGCTCATCGCATCCCATTCCATACAACCATCCAAGATTCACAAGATGGTTCAAAGGATGTCGCTTAGAACAAAGTCCTTGAAGACTTGATAAAAAGACGTCGGCAAAATGAACGCCTCTCGGCTCGTTTACTTCACTCGAGAGACTCCTAAGATTTTGCGATACAAGCATTCCAAGCATTTCACCATCGTATTAAGAAGGGCAAGAATGAGCCTATGAGATAAAAGGTCATAATGAACGCAATTCCATTCCAGTCAATATTCGGGGAGTTTAAAGAATATTTTTCGTTGCATTCAGCGATCCAGGACTCAAGCAACTTAAGTCAAGGCCTCTCGTAATCGATCGCAATGGAGTTTAGAAAATTTCTAAATCTACCTCGGAGGCAATTGAAAGGAGGACGATCACTGCAAGCCTTGATACTTCGTTAAGCGTATCTTGCTCAAAGACCTAGCCTACCTATATCCTGGTAACATTTGTCTACCTTGCCTCATAAGTTTTATATTTAATCATTCACCATCCATTGCTTACCCCACAATAATGTCACTTTTACGTGCTAAGCGGGGGACTTAATGTTAATGGTGGTTTTTCGAATAGGGCTAAAATTGTAAAACCCTCGTATTTAATGCGATGACGCCCTCGCAAGGGTATAAAGCCATTTAAGAAGTGATGAGTGCAAAAACTCTTCACTTATTGAGCAATTCAATAGGTATGGAATTCATTCAGAATGGTGCAACGATCACCGAATATTCTATGAATTTTCCTAGTAACATTATTCATTTAATGCATTGTGTGTCTTGTATATTCCTACGCTATGTTCCGCAAGAGAACCCTCAATGTTGGCATGACATGAAGATTAATATTCACTCTCAGAGAGTAGCATGAATCTCCGAGTGTCGGTATTGAGGTATGCATGAAAGTACTCACACAGCCGCATCACTCTCTGACAAAGAGAATCTCGTATCGGTGCACTTAAGTTGGATCGATCACGCTTGAATTCCTTAAGGAAAATCTAGACTGTTAATATCGGGTCTCATAAAAACAATCACGGCCACACAATTTGGCCACATGTTTTAGCAAACCCATACCACTCTCGAGAACTAGGTAATCACTTTGCATTGACCGGTGGGCCTACTAGTGTCCTAACCAATTGGACTTTATTTAAACTCATTCCAGCGTTGTCAAACTTCAACCCTAAACAAGGTGATCACGCGATTAAAAGAAGCTCGAACGAGCTAGATTGTCCAAAACAATCTCGAAGCATCACAAACGTCCAACTTTTCCGGCTGGTTGGATGACTTGGATCCTCCTCCCCGAACGATTAAGGAAGTGCTAACATGATCATTGGAGGGCCCACTAGTGCCCTAGTCGATCGAATTGCATGCGGAAAGCCTATAGAGTGCTCAATTGCTTACCCAAACATGGGCATTCACGCTGCGTAAAATAGCTCAAACGAATTGATCACCGGCAAAGACGGTCTCAAAATGCATCACGTTCGTCCAACTTAGCCGGCCTAGTTGGACGGCTTAGATCGCATCTTGAGCGATCAAAGAAGCACTCCGTGTGTCCACCCCAGCCCAGACTTTTCGCCCACTCGACCGGTTTTCCCAATGACAAGACCATAACAATAAAACGCTTGCCCAAACTATGGCAAAGCGTGATGCTTCTAAACCCTAATTTTGGGTCGCGGAAGTACACTAGCGTCTTAAATCCATCACGACCATCCAAGTTAGCCACCTATTTGGATGGCTTAGATCGCGTTTTGGACCATCAGGAAGGTACACACGAGTTCACCACCGGCCCAACTCCATCCATATTCGATCGACTAACCTGTGGGAGGTCAATGAAGCATCTAATTGCTTGATCGAACTAGAGTAGACGCGGCCGACCAAAACCCTAATTTACACTTTGCGGCAGTCGCAAATTGATCTTGGCCACTCATCTTCGCCGGCCGAATCGAGTGGCCTAAGTCCAATTTTTTTTGGGCCAAGAGCTGTAGGCATGCACGCCGGCGGCTCGAGTCTATGCATACTAATCGGTCTGTTCAAATCAGCACCTAGTGCTTGGATTCGACCAGCAAAAAGTATGGGCGTACGTAAACCCTAAATCGAACAAACAAATTATGCAAAACCGCCTCAAATCAATCGCGTTCGTCCATCTTTTCCATCTTGGTCGAAACGACTGATTGGATTCCGTGATGGCCAATAGGTGACGTTGTGATCACTGGAGACCCTTCTTCCGTGAGGGGCAATCGGCCAAGCCACAATTTACTCATGTGACCTCCTGGCGATCACCCAAAAGTGGCCATTCGCGCTACTTCAACATCAGTCATTAACTGCCGCAAATCATCTCAGCCACTCAACTTTGCTAGCCAATTTAAGTGGTCCAGACCTAAACTGGATCGACCAATAGGATTTTAGAATAGCCACCAGTCGCCACTCTCCTATAGGGACTGACCGACCACTCCTTGGGATGCGTGGGTAGCTCCTACCAACTCTGTGAAAGAGAGCGGTCACACTCCTTTTAAGACGCTCAATCTGCGATTATTTCGATCCAGCACAAAAACAGTGATGCTTCTAGCACATCGAATATTTTAGCTGCTTATTCAAAAGCGATGCTTTATACACATCGATTATAAGCAATTGATTTCACGAATAACTTATCATTTTAGCCTAAAAGCACTATGTGCTGATTTTAGTGGCAAGTCACATGACTTGGCCCGCTTACTCGAGACATCACACATGTCGCAAACTGGGGGATACTTTCTCGGGTATTGGTCTCAGCGGTTTACGGCGTGCGACGTGCAACGCGCTCATTACAAGAACGTGTCGAAAAGATGAACTGTTAAACACGATGAAAGAAGTGGGTGAAGGAGTGACCACGTGATGATCAACATCTCCTACACGACCCCACTACTCCATCACTTAACCTTCTCCACTTCCTACGAGATCAAGGGTGCGCTCAAATGACTTGTATAAATAGGTTTTCAACCTATTTCGACAACAGGAGAAACACAAGTGTTGTTAACTACGTATCCAGAAAACACCCAGGACTGATAGCTTACATTATGCAAGCCGGGTTCAACATTCGATACAAGTCATAAAAAGCCAACACCTTCACAATCTCAACACCTTCTTCGCTTCCCCTCCCCGAGATCTACCCCATCTCCTTCACTTTGTGACCGAAGCAAGTCTCGGAACGACCATTTCTTGGTTTAGGCGGTGTATGATTGATCTCTCGAATCTAAAGTACCCCTGCAGCAAAGGCATTTGTTTAGGTTTAGATTTGTTTCTCATCCACACACACACCTAAATTTACCAAAACCCGAAATGTTTTCACCCTCAAAAGAGACTCTTCCAAAAGCTCTACTCTTTTGAGAGATTTGTAGTGGAAAAATACAATGAAAACTCCCAAAACTATCCAAACCAACCAAATACCTAGCATTCTATGGTTTTACCACTAACAGGAGTTCAGGAGTTTCTTTCAAACTTCCCGACTAATCTGGGGTTTTCTGGAGAGTTTAGGAGACTCTTCTAAACTCTCCCACGACTAACGGGGATTTTGAGAGACTCATTCGAACTCCCCGCGACTAACATGGGTTTTCTAGGAGTTTGGGAGACTCTTCAAACTCTCCCACGACTAACGGGTAAAAACTAAACTACACTCAAACTCCCCCAACTCCCTAGGACCAACCCCCGTGAAATTTGGATGCATATATTGAAAACTATGAAAGAGAATATTGAAGATGTTGAAACAAAAACAATTTCCGAAGCACGAATGAGCATTCAAGGAACTCGATTCCAAAATATCATTCCAAAAAGTTAAATTTCCTAGTCATGTAGAAGCTGTTTCCTTCTCTCGATGACCAACATGATTGGAGAAGAAGTTCATTCAAAGTAAGAGGTTCGAAGAAATAAGATCAAATAGAATTTGTTAGCAAAGATGTTGCTTACAATTGTATAGAGGTGTGTGCTATGATACAAGTAGAATATTCTCTTACTAAAATTTATACTTTGCTAGGCGTTGTATGGGTCTCTTATTAGAGTAAAATTCTTTCAGTCTTCTGCGTTCCCCGCGTTGATATGTGATGTACATTTTTAATATCGAGTGATCTTATATATTGGCGCTCCGCGCTTTATAGACTTGAAGGATTGAAGACTACTCGATGTGCATCCCACTAAAAGTGTGTTGTGGTTCCTTTAAATGGGTAATTTATTAGTAATCGGTAACTTACTCCTATAATTGTTTATCCATCAAAATTTACTTAAAGTTAAAAGATTTAAAGAAAAGGATCGCAAGAGAAAATAAAATTTTTTTCTTCTTTTTTGAATTTTTGATGTAAAAACTCATAGAGCTTATTAAGAAATGGATAGCATAAGGATTGGATCAAAAATCACGAAAATAAATTGGAAAAACTATAAATCCTAGCTAAATATTCAGTTTAAGCATAGAAATCAAAGATCAAAACATCTAAAAAATGAAAAATTTGTAGATACTGAGTTGAATCTGTGTCGACCGATTTGAATAGCTGGAGATTAACATGAGAAATATTTAATTTACTAGCACAGATTTTTTTACTACGTTTTCATCAATTTTTCGCATCAAATACAATGTAACAATGACATTTTCTCTAGGTTTCATTCCATCAGCTTTCGATACGTGGAAGAAATTAAGATAAAAACAAAAATTGTTGCTTGCTATCTACACGATCTGAATATAACATAGTTTTTCAACTCCAACTTTCTCCTACCGAAAACCTAAAGAGCGATAGAATGTAGAACGATCAATCTTGTTGGTGGGAGAAGTTCTTAAGAAGAAATGGATCTTTACTTGTAGAAGGTCCTCTGAAGATTTGAATAAAATAGCTTATGTATTTGAGGGGAAGGCTAATAATTTGATATCACTAGGAGAAACTATTGAGGGGAAGGCTAAAAATTTGATAGCACTAGGAGAAAATATCAGTTCTAAGGTGGAAGTAAGGGTAGGATTGTTGGGTGTTACTTTGTTAGGTGTGTTTTGTGGTTTGTGAAACAATTGATAGAAGGTGGAAGAAGAAGAAAAATAAAAACAAGGTGACTAGGGTTGCAAGATTCTGATTGATCATGGAACAAGAGCAAGGTTTGCGAGATGGCAAAAGAGTTGGTTTTGGGCTTTTGTTGGATTCTTTTTTATTGAAGAAACTGATATGGGCAAAGAGGAGATTACGAGAGTTCACGTACTCATATCTCGAAGAAGAAAAAAATTTAAGTTATGTTATAATTTTATGGTATATTGTATGTTTAAGTTAGGATTTTGAGAACTAGATGAAGATGGTAATTTGGGGGAATATATTCACTGTGATTGAAAGTTGTGATGGAATGGAATGGAACATTAATATATTCTAATTAATTATACAAGTCTAAATTTTACACTTTAAATGGTGTTCTTTTTGGTTATTAGTTCTCAATTGTTTCGAATTGCTAGCACAATTCAGGTCTAATTGTGCCCTTACAAAAGGCTAAGGCACAAGTTCAAGACTTCAAAACATTAAAATTCTTCCTGGTTATTCTCGATTGTGAATTTCTTTCAAAATTAATTAATTTTATTAAAAACATATGCTCCCTCTTCCTTTTTTTATTTGTCCTCTATTTTATTTTGATTTGTTTTTTTTTTATCTGTCCAAATCAGTTTGTAGACTTATTTTCTCATCAAACTATCAAATGAACCCTTAATTTTTTATAATTAAAAAATTATTTTTAATATAATCTCAATCCAAAATCTTAAACAGTATCTTCATAAATAAAGAAACAAATTTATTAAATATCTTACTTATTAATCTTCATTCATTTTCTTAATAAAAATATTCATAACTAACTAAAAATAAGATTGATAATATAATCAAAATTAGTGGGAAGATATTTGTTTTTGTATTCTTTTAGAAATTCCCAAACATAATAAATTTGTTTTTCAAATATTACACATGTTAATCTTAATTTTAGTAATAACGTAAAGCATTAATAAGGGTAGTCACACTCGACCCATAAGATTATTAATGTAATAGATATGGATACAACTACCACTGGAGTTGCTTATCAAAACAAGATTTGTATTTGGATTCTATGTTATTAAATACATATTTTTAGGTTTCCGCATATGATAAATACCCATACTCCATTGGAGATGCTTTAAGAGTATTTTATTTGCATAGTTCATTTCTAGATATCACTCATTTTCCGCATCAAATATAATTTCTGTGTGTCCTAGTAATTGACCACGTGGAGGAAATTAAGAAGTTAAAATAGTAAAATGCTTATCCGCACGATTGAAAAGACAATGGACGGTCATAAATTAAATACCAATTGTCTTCCAACAAGATATATATACCCTAAATCTAGGGTTTCCGTCTTCATTATTACTTCTTTCAATTCAACTCATCCCAAAACAACGAAAAATGGAGAAAAATGCATGTTGGTTTGAGAAGTTTTTTAAAAAATCTGGATCTCTACGCGCAAGTTCAAATAAGAACTCTCCTTAGTGTGTTATCATCCTCTCGCAAGAACAAAAGAAAAACAACAAAGGCAATCTTTACTAGAGAAAGGTTGAAACGGTTTTAACTAATGCGTGCCAATAGAAAAAAATTGAAAACTGAAACACATATGTTATGCTAAACACAACTCATGTAAACATAAATTGATTCAACATATTGTGACTTTTCATATATAGTTTCAATCGGAACACCTTATGATCCTTTAATAAAACCTACCAACATGGGCTAGAACTTTATCCCGCTATATCAAAAAGCCACACAAACCATAAGGGTCTCATCATATGAGATCGAATATTAAGGTTAATGAAAACCGAAATCGGACATCCCATAAACCGAATACACCATAACAAAAATATAAACGTTCATTCACAGGCTATGTAATCGGTGACTATCACAAGAAAAATTATAAAATAATAATTTTATTCATAAATAAATGATAGTTTAATTCAAAAATAGACCTTATACAATAATTGATGTCTATTTTCTGGATTAAGTATTACGAAGATATAACTTAATCCCTAGTGGTGCTCTAATTGTTCACTGAGGTTTCTTCAGTGTTCAAGTTCTTGAATCTTTTCTTTTCTTTAAGATGATTGAGTCTCTTCTTTAAAAGATTCACCTCCACAATCAACTTTAAAATATTCAACTCGAGCCACTCCTTTTTCTTTACATAAGCTTCCAAACTTGTTCACTAGCAATTTAAAAATCTCGCATTAACAACATCATGAGCTCAAAAGATATTTAATTCCTCTTATGTTGCTTTGAGAAGTAGCACATAATTTTAGCAGGAAGACAAGTTTCAAGCTTCTGTAATTGGGAATCAATATCAATAGTATTTTCACCCATCTTGAACCGCATACTAATAGTGGAGGAAAGAATCGGTTTGTTAAGATGTTTTATCAAATAAAACTTGGTTTACAAGTCGCCTAAAAGTCGCTCATGCAAAACCCTAAGCACAACTACTTTGTTAATCTCTTCCTCCTTTTCTCCCATCACCACCACCATCATCTCGATGGGTTAGGGTGGTGGGAGCTTCTCTTCGCTTAAACCTTAGTTTAAACCTTGGTTAAACCCTGGTTTCTACTTATTGAGAACAATTTTATTTTCTTAGTTAGTTGTGTGTACAGTTTGTTTCTTCGCTTAATTTCCATTTTGTTTGGATTTCCCTGGTTTACCACGATAATTATTGGGTTTTATTGGTCTTGGTTCCTACTGCAATCGACTGCAGGGTTGCAAACTCTTCCCCTTAGGTTTTGTACCTGAATGGCGACTACAGACAAAGGAATTATGTTTTGCCCTTTTAAAGATTTCCACGGGTGTCCAGATGGGGGGATTGGCAGTAAGGGCTTTGCATGTTTAGTTCCTCATTTGAAAAGGCTACATCTCTGCAACATAGAACGGAAGAATGCTCTTCAACAGGTAATTAGAAAATGACACGAATGTATTCGGCGACTTGGAAGATACTTTGCGGACGTTGAAACAATGGTTATGCTTCATTTGTATGAGCATCCGAGGCTTGAGAAGGGCATGCAAACATGAGGGAGACGCTGATGTTAGGCCTGCAACATGTGAGGTGACCCTGAGATGCGGTAGAACTAATAGTTGGAGTGTCTCGGCCTCGGCTTGATCTCAATGCGATTAGGGGACGATGAATTTGAGTTAAATGTTGGGACTTCCGCATGCGCTTTCCAGGCTCCCATTTGCACGGTGAAAAGCATTCCCAAAGGGTGTAGAATGGCATTTTCCCATATTCTAAAAGCATCACTACTGAAAGTTGCGGCAGAACCTAAGTCACCAGAATTGGATTAGTTTGCTGCTGCTTCCTCGTTGTCGTTGCTATGGGTTTTAGACCTAAAAATAGGACAGAGCGCAAGTCCAGAAGCCGTAAAATGATGCGGCGAGAAACAAATATTAAGAGCTTTGGCAACCCTGAGTGAAACAGGGGAGTTCGGGAGCTTGTTAGTGAGGTCTTTGCAAGTACAACGAACTGGTGGGGTTAAGCTTGAGGAAGAGGAAGAAGTTGACAGCAGGCGCACCAATGTTTCTGCATGCTTGCGAAAAGTGGCAGATGGTCACTTTACTGCTGCTGTTAAAGCCCTGAGTTCTTCAGGCGTGGCACAATACAATGCAGATACAATGAAAGCCCTTGAAGATAAACACCATTCATGCCCCCCCCAGTAAAACCATCTGTCCCCTTTGAACGAAACACCCTTACCCGGCCAAGAAGGCACTATCCTAAGTCGTATTAAATCGTTTCCCAAGGAACTTCGTGATTTGGATGGCCTCCGGGCACAACATTTGTTGGATGCCTTTTGTGGGGAAGGTTCTACTTTGGCAGCTGACCTAGTCACGGCAATAACAAGGGTTATAAATTTATGGTTGAGTGGCAGATGCCCACTTATTCTGGCGGAATTCATTGCTTCTGCACCTTTAACCCCTCTTTTAAAGCCAGACAAAAGCATTTGTCCTATCGCTGTTGGGACGATTTGGCGACGTCTTGTGTCCAAAGTAGCAATGAAGGGGGTTGGCAAGGACATGGCAGCTTACTTGCAGGATTTCCAATTCGGGGTGGGTGTTTCAGGAGGTGCGGAGGCCATCTTACATGCTGTCAACAGGTTTGTTAATAAGCATCATACAAATACTAGCCTCACTATGCTAACCGTAGACTTCACCAATGCTTTCAACCTTGTTGACCGCATAGCTATGCTCTTTGAGGTGCGTAGACTTTGTCCATCTATATCTCCGTGGGTAGAGTATTTATATGGCCAACCGGCAAGACTGTATGTGGGGGACTATCATATATATTCGTCGACAGGGGTTCAACAAGGGGATCTCTTATGTCCTTTGTTGTTTGCCTTGGTGCTCCATCAGCTTATAACTAAGATAAATGAACAATGCACATTATCCTTACAGGCTTGGTATCTTGATGATGGTACTGTCATTGGCAAATACTCATCGAAGTGGCGAAAGCTCTTGCTATTGTCCAGACGGTAGAAGTGCAGCTGGGGCTTATACTGAATATTAAAAAAACAGAAATTTTTAGGCCCTCTTGTGATGGAAGAAAGGTAAGAGATGGGATGTTTCCTAGAGATTTCAAGACCGACCAAGGGGGTCAAATTATTAGGTGGTGCAGTTAGTCTCGATGATGAGTTTGTGAAAGGGCTGGCCATTAGGAGAGCAGGGAAAGCAGTTGAGTTGATGCAGGTTTTATCCAAGCTACGTGATCCTCAGGCTGAATTGTTACTTTCTACGTGCATGTATGGGTATCTCTAAGTTGCTTTTTTGGGCTTAAATTTTGCGACCTCCGGAATACACTACTGGAGGCGGTAGATATTTTTGATAGAGGCTTGAGAGAGATGATAGATGACATTGTGGTTTGTGGAGGTCCTTTCTTTGGGGAGTTACAATGGAGGCTATCTACCCTACCTATAAGACATGGAGGTCTTGGTTTATACACGGCTAAGGAGGAATCTCAATATGCTTTTCTAGCATCGCGTGTGCAATCTTGGGGGTTGCGGGATCACAAACTCGAGGGACAGTGGAGTGGAAGGCATGGATAATAATTTTTATATGGATTTAGAGACCACAAAAACAACTCTTCCCGATCAAGACTTTAGCAGCCTTCACCCACAAAGACACCGCCCCCTTAAAGCTCAAAGCACCTTGGCGAGTGCCCTTTTTGATAAAGCGGTTAAAGATTTGGACAGGTTTACGAGTTATCGGATAGACAGAAGCGGTTTTGGTTGTCTACAAGCAAAGACACGCCCAAGATTTTCTTTTCTTGCTATCCCTATTGAGGGTCTTGGACAAGATGTCTCCCTTGGAATACCTGGTCAATCCTTAGGAAATGATTAATGATTCCCCTTATACCCTTCGATTCACGGTGCAGGCTTACATCACAGGGTGTTTAGACACATACGGGGAACATGCAGTTCATTGTAAGGTGGATCCTAGGTTTAAATATAGACATGACCATGTGAGAGATACCTTGTATGATGTATTATGGAGGGCTGGTATTTCAGAAAAGAAAGAAGCAGCTGTCAACTTTTTACACCCACTTGAGGGAGATCAACACTCGGGCCCGGTGATGTTCTTATTTTTGGGTGAGCTAATGGGAAACATGCGTGTGTTGACCTTCTGAGGTCTCACCGTTAGTAGGCATTGGACATGGGTCTTTCATGGGTTGGGCAAGCGGCGTTGAGGGCAAAGCCCGGGTAAGATAGCGAAGCATGAAAAAGCATGTATAGATAATGGGCATGCTTTTATCCCCTTTGCCTTTGATACTTTTGGGTACCTAGCTCCAGAGGCTGGACTTCTCACGAGAGTTCGAAGGTCATGCACGAGAATGTCATGACCTGGGTTCGAGAGAGTTTGTCTTTAAAGGATAGGGATTTGCAATTCAAAAAGGCCTTGGCGCGGCTTATGCTCGCTTGCACGCTATGTAATTTTTGATAATGAATTTAACTAATAAGTAGTTATTTACGAGTTTTAAAACACCTAACAAGGTATTTTATTTGAATAAAAATAGTAAAGTATACAAATTCGGAAATAAAATCAAGAAGGATTTTCCGAAATATCATTGTCAAGAGAGTCCTAATATATCTTGTACAAATTTATCATGAACTTTCTAAGATCGAAAGTATTTTTCTAAATAGAAAAAGGATTCTAATTTTAGGAAAAAACAAATACTCAAGTGGTTCATGAAATGGACAAATCAAGTATAGTTTTTTATACTTCTCATATGTTTCTCAGATTTCTTTTAAGAACTTCATTTATTAATACCGAGCATTAAATTTGGAAGTTCCAACAAGCTTAGTTTTTGAATTGAGATCACAATGGCTCAAGGAAACTGAATCTATATTGATGTTCTCGGACATCTTCTTTTCTCTGAACAATCTCGGAATAGGTTTCGGACATATGTGAGCCCAACACGGATTAATTAGTTGATACAATAGATAGGTTTATTCGAGTATGAACATGATTGTCTAGAAACCTTTTGAGTCATGAGTTGAGTATAAATCTTATATCGACTCGGACATTCCTTGGAATATGACAACATCTCTTGATGAGATTGTTTCCTCGATTCGATTTGGACAGGAAGATCACTAAGAACCAACATGATCCGAAATCATTTGTTTGTGTGCATTTAAAATTGATCTTTATCACTTTCGGAGAGATAATCCTTGTCACAATAAATGACTTTTTTCTTCTGACCGGATATTAGTCACGGGATTATGCTTTGAAACACATATCTTTTGATTCTTGCAAGTGGTTAAACTATTATAATCCACATGTTGTTTATTAGTTAAGAGATTCGAGAGATAGAATCACATATCGTTTTCTTAACTAACAAATTCTTTCTGACTTTAGAGTCATTGTCAGATTTTTCAGATTCAAATTCAAGAGAAGATGAAACTGTATTTTCATCTTGACATAGACTAGATACGATTATCATCATGTCAGGAGATTCATGAATTTCAAGATATTCTTGAGACACAGCTTCTTCATGAGACCTAATTAAAGAATCTTTGATAATCCTTTCGACAATAGATAATATATATTATCTTAGAGAAACTGCAGTGGTGCGATCATAACCAAAGAGCAAAGAGCAAAAAAAAACCAAAATTTGGGTTTAGTCCGTGTTGTAACGCAGTGGAGGGAGACTAAAATTTGGTCAGGCGCAACTTTAAAGTTGCGCCCCAATCAGGCGTAACTCTTAATTGCGCCCCCATTTTTTTTTTTTAATTCGGGCGTAACTCCAATCTTCGCCCCATCAGGCGCAACTTTAATCTACGCCCGACTAGAACCAAACCAAAGACCAAATATACTCTGGTATTTGGCTTTATTCTGGTCTTTGATCTTTACTCCTTCTCCACTGCGTCTGGTTTTTTGGACCAAAATTTTAGTTTTGGTCTCCCACTGTGGATGCTCTTATAGATTATATTTTTCAGCAAGCTTTATGAAAAACTTAATCTCATCACTGTCATCTGAATCTGACTGTGCATCACAGGTGTTTGTTTTTCTTATTAACACATCATGGTTAATATTTCTGAGTTATGTTCAACTGTGTGAACTAACAAAGGTTGAACTGTTTATCAGGATCTGAAAACAAATTGACTTTCTAAAGTAGATCATCTTCTTGCTCGACATTAACTGAACCGTCCATTAGATTCAATTCTTATAGGTTAGATCGCACCAAACACAGATTGTTAGATTTTTTCGTGTTTTCCTGCTCTGATACCAATTGAAAAGACGAGGGTACCCAAATACACCATAATATTTTTGTTTCAACCTATAAGTCCTCTTACCAATTGTAATCGTCTGTGGAAAAACTCGAGACAATACAACAACTTTGGTATTCACACTTTATGTGATCGTCTATGGATACGAGATCGAGACAATACAACAAACAAAGTGTGATACTTGATAATAAGTTCGGACTTAACCAAACTCTATAGGATCACTATCAAGTATAACAGAGTTAACGTAAAGTGCAATTTACTTTATTATAATATAAAACAATTATAATGCGAAAAGATAAAGTAAATGGAACAACAAGATTTTGTTGATTTAGAAACTGCAAATGCAAAAAAACCCGGGACCTAATCGGGAACTGAATACTCTCGAAATTAAGCCGCTATACAAAATCTAAAACCAACTTCGTATATTTGAGACCAAGCAACTACCCCTAGTTCACTTTGTTTCGCAGTATCCATGCGCTCCCGACTTTAAGATTCACGCACTGGTACAATTCCTTTGGATTGTATTCCAAACAGTAAAGGAACAATAAATTTGTTTGGTAACAACTTCTTAGATTCTTTTCAAGATAAAAATATCTCTAGTCATACGCAAAGGCTCTTCCATTTAATATAATAAACTCTTTTGCCTGGTTAGATTAATATAACTTTGACTATCGAAATAGTCAAGTCTAGATTCGCAATCAATCAATATACATCTCAAAGAGAAACTATAATGTGATGCCGATCTCACACAACTAATCAATCGAATAAATACGATTCTAGTTGGTTCCTAGCCGATCAAGGTTTGTGCATACAACAGGATACGAAAACCAATAAGAAATCTTCATCGTCTACAAATCTTATTTAATCTTCAAATAACTTGCACAAAACCACTTGAATCTCTTGTGATCAATCACACACAGAACGGAGTTTGTTAACAATGGATTATCACAAGATGTTTTAGATCCAACAACAGTTCAAAAGATCCATCGATACTTGATCTAGTTTGAGTGAATCTGAGTGTCGAGAGAAGATTCCCAAGAATAAACAAACTAGGTGCAATCAAAGTTTCAACAAACATTAGTCAATCAAATCAATCGAAACTAATAACATCAGAATTATCTGGTTTCCCACCAACGATACTGGGAGGTTCTTGATCCCACATAAGTCTTTAAATGAGCGGTCGTAAGAGATTTCACCTAATTAGGATACTTTCCTCTCCGAATAGATAGCTCCACTAGAAAAAACAAGAAATGAAGTTTGCGTGGCTCTTAGGATAGTTTGGAAGAAATGAAAACTTAGGTATTTATAGACCAAGGATGTTTGGACATCAAGGAATTTCCAAGTTAACTTTGGACTGGAATGTATTTGAGCCCTAACCTATCTCACACTGATCAAGGTACAATTGCGCTCCTTACGTCTCTGAATCCCAGCAGGACTCTACGTACTTGATTCCCTTAGCTGATCTCACCCACAACTAAAAGTCGCTATGACCCAAAGTCGAAGACTTGATAAACCAATCTGTCTCACACAAAAAAGTCAATTGAATAGATAAATATGTCTCCCACAGATAAACCTACGAGTTTTAGTTCCGTCTTTTGATAAATAAAGGTGAACAGGAACCAATTAATATACCGAACTTATATTCCCGAAGAACAACCTAGAAATATCAATCACCTCGCAATAATCTTAATCGTATGGTAGCGAAACAAGATATTGTGTAATCACAAACGATGAGACGAAGATGTTTATGACTACTTTTTATCTTGCCTATCGGAGATTAAATCTCGAGCCAATCTTAGAGAAGATAGTACTCAATCACGATAGAAAACAGCAAGGTCAGATCACGCAACTACAGATAAAATAGTTGGGTCTTGCTTCACAATCCCAATGAAGTCTTTTTAAGTCGTTAACCTCGGTTTTTAAAACTCTAAGGTTAAAGGAGAATCGACTCTAGCCAGCAACTAGTATCACATAGGAGGTGTAGGGATTAGGTTTCCCGATTCTTCAGAGTTTTTCTTTATATAGTCTTCAAATCGGGTTTGCAATCAATGTTACCTTGGTAACAAAGCATTCAATATTCACCTTGAAACCCGATTAGACTCAAGCTAATATCTTTCAAACGATTAGATCGAACTTAGCTTGTTACACACAAATGAAAAGTGACATTATTTAGATATGAGTAACCATACCTAAACGTGTGCACCTTTGTTGGCTCAACAATAGTTAACCAAAGTTAGCCATATGAACACTTTCATATCAACCTTATTCATCTTAACCATAACTAGTTCAAATGACTCAAATAAAACTAGTTCTAGAGTTCTTCAATTGTTTATATTCTCATAGAAGTATATACGACACAATTGAAGCAAAATCGATTTTGATTCACTCAAATCAAGCCAAGGAAACTTATATCCACGGTTTGCAAAAATTTTCATTCTTTAATATATAAATGTATTAGTTCATGAACAAACCGATTTTAACATTACCCTCAAGTATGCGAACATGTACGCATACCTTAATGGACGGATCGAGTTTAGATTCGCCAAAGACGCGAACTTAGTACGCATACCATAACCTCAGTAAAGTCCCGTAACTTGAACCTCATGCCAGTACGCGTACCGGTATGCGTACTGAGTTCCCGGACCTAGATAAAACTAAACGGTACGCATACGAGTATGCATACCATGGTTCCCGGACTTGGATTACACATATGCAAGTACGCATACTGTGCTTATGTCCAATTGTTCTAAACTCTCATTTCAACCATTGAACATTCTCTTTTAAGACGGAATAGCTGTCCGGCAAAATCATAGTTTCAAAGCAATTTTCAAGTAATCGAATGATCGGTAAGAAACATTAGAGTCCACATCAAATGACCGTCTCACACAAATCATGTAAGATGTTACGATTTTTCACATGATCATCTTTGACTTTCGTCAAGAATATAAGATGAACTGGTTAAAGGAGAAGCTTACAACACATATTTCGAAAATATGTAAAGCGAGTTAAACTTCAACGAAATATCAAATGTGTGTAATTGAAGTCTATATAGCTATATAACTTTTGTCTCAAATAGGAGATAAAGTAGATAGACTTTTGAGTGATAAATGAGTTCAAGTCTCCACATACCTTTTGTTGATGAAGTTCCACAAGCTTTTCTAGTAGTTATTCATCTTCAATCGATGAGCCGCCGTGAAGTCTAATCTTTGAACTACACTTTATCCTAATCAGAGACTTAGCTATAAGAAGATTAGAAATCAAGACTTATAGTTTTGTAACTAAACTTGACAACAAGCTTGAGATGTATGTGCCGAGTTAAATAGAGCAATGCTCTAACAATCTCTCCCTTTGTCAATTTTAGTGACAAAACTATCAATACATATGGAATACAAAATAAATAATCTTTGTGACTCATTCCAAATGTGATTTCCTTAATTCTTGACATTACTTTGAAATATTAGTCACTTCCAAGTACTCTAGTGATTATGAATGTGTTCAACTCAACATCATAGTTTTGAAGATCCGTAACCATGACAGAAAAGCGGTTGGTCTCAATCATTGTTATATAGTGTCATAGTATTATCATAAGCATCAAAGTCCAATTGTATCACAACCTTGACAACAATAATATGGGTGATATGTATCACTCCCCTTAGTCAATACTTCATCTCACCTCAAAAACCACTCCCCCTTACATAATGATCTGTAAACCATATGTATTTGTAGTGTGAACTACACATTAATTCACCCCCTTTTTTGTCAATAAAAATTGGCAAAGGTACGAAAACTAAAGTGGGATCCTAATGAAATTTCCATAGAGATACTTCATGACTAAAAGAGAACATATCAACTTTGTGTAGATGCAATCATATAGCCGAAACTAATACATTCATCAAGGAGTTAATAAAGATACAAGAAAATTCCTATAATATTCCACAACCGCACTCCCATAAAGATTTGGCAATTAAGCACCGCGTTAAAAAAAACTCTCCCCATAAAATGTCATTCTAGAAAGAACAACAAGAGCGATCTTACTTTCACAAGAAAAGAAGAATTTCTTTGGACATTAACAAAATCACATGAAACATGAATTTTTATCCAAAATACTCAATTAAATTAACTACCAAGAGAACCATGATTAATTTAATCGAAATGATTACAACAAGAGAACTTACAGAGCCCCACAATACTTACACAAAATGTGGATCAGGGAAAGACCAATACTGCGGAATATTCAAAGATTCATTATATTTTTCATCAATATTTGCATAGAGACATGTAATAGACTTAATCTTTGTAGACAAAAGTTCATCTATCTTCCATCGATATTTTGCATAATGACATAAAAGGATTAACTTTTGTTGTCAAAAGATCATTCAATCTTTTATCGGTATTGCATAATGACATATGAAAGACTTAACTTTTACAAAAATGGGACACTCATGGTTCACGGACGCAAACACATATCCCATAACAAGTTGCAATATATGAAACCATAAAGATTAATACTAAAATCATCTTCAAAATAAACCTTAAAATTTAAATAAATAAATCTAAAAACATTGCAAGATGAAAATCGTTTGAAATAGCTATGTGTACTCACAATAATGGCTATTCCAAACCTGGATATCCCATCTTCCAAAACACTAAGAATAAATTCTACATAAGAAGTTTCCCAGGATAAAATTAAAAATCAAGTTTCTTTGATAACATCGCAACTTTGAAAGGGTCCATCATAAAAGGTATCTTGATATCCTTGATTCTTTTACCGTGGGAACACCATGTTCATGAGTTAGAACATTAACTTTCGATCAACAGATTCGGCCAGATGCCTAGCTTTAGCTCGATCCATGATAAGAGTTTCTTTTGATTCACGGTCATGATCTTTTTGATTATCAAAGTTTGATGGACCATCAATAAAGCTGATTTGTTTGCAATTGAAGATTTGAAAATTAGAACCTATAGTCATTAGAAAAAAATTAAATCCTTGCGATTCTCCAATCCAAGGTTGTACTCTTTTCCCTTTCAATCATCTTTTTCAAAAAAAGTTCTTGAGCCAGAACCACATCCTTTAACGTCTTCTTCCATCTCAAGATTCACCACTACCTTGAGGTATTGAGGAGTTTCTCCATTTCATTTTTTAATATTAGAAAGGAAAACCATAAAATATACATGTTTACAAACAGAAAGGACACCCTTCTTTGTGAAACCCTAAAACTCCAAAGAATCACAGCGTTCATGTTAGGTGAGAAGACTAATGGATCATTAAAGGTCCAACAAAAAGTACTTTGTGTTTTAAAGTATCTCTTATATTGTTCCAATAACTAAAGACTTAATCGAGCATATGGAAGAGATATATAAGTTACAAGGAGTCGAGAATTGACTAAACTTTAACATAAAGAGAAAACAACTCATTCAAACATAAGACAAATGGTAACCAACCGGTAGACTTGAGCATCTCAAATATCATCCTTGCAACTCTCATTAGATACGGATGAAACACCTAGATCTAGGTATCCAAGTGAGATGTAATCCACCATATGAGTATTAAGAGATGAGGCCGTGTAATACTATACGAGAGTTTGAACACTAGTATTTCTTATCTCCCTTCGGTTGTTTCTCATTCCGGAAAGAATTTGACATAGACTTTTTAGAAAAATCCATTAGAGAGAATTTTCGAGGTTAAGTTTAGGACCTCTAAATTGGTTCAGGATTGAGGAGAGGTCTCCATCTTCTGAACTTAGATATACCTTAGCTTATTCTACTAATGATATTGGGAATGCGTATTTTGGTGGTGTAAGAGGTTTGCACCATGAGGAGAAACACGATCCTGTGAGATTTCTAAAGTGACCATTGAAGTCCCTTTTATGAGAGTTCGCTTTTCTGCAGAAAGAAATCCATTGTAGAGTAAGTCTAGGACAATTTACTGTCATTTGTAAAAACAAAAGTAGATTTTGAAGATCATAAATTTGTTTCTTTCTAGCAAAACAATGTTGAACATAGTGATTTTTTTCCCTAATTAGGATACTTCCTTCCGAATAGACACTCCACCGTAACAACAAAAATGAAGTTTGCACTGCGTGGCTCTTAGGAGGTTTGCAAGGAAAACTTAGGTATTTATATACCAAGGATGTTTGGACATCAAAATTTTAAGTTAACTTTGGAACTGGAAATGTATTTAAGCCCTAACCTATCTCACACCGATCAAGGTACAATTAGCTCCTATGTCTCCGAATCCAGTGCAGAATATACGTACTTGATTCCCTTACCGATCTCACCCACAACTAAGAGCTTGACCCAAAGTCAAGACTTGATAAACCAATCTGTCTCACACAAAAAGTCTATTGAATAGATAAATCATCTCCCGGATAAACCTAATGCAGTTTTGTCTGGCCTTGATAAAATAAAGGTGAGCAGGAACCAATTGATATCTTGGACTTATCTTCTTTAACAATCTCCCTCAAGAGTACCAATCTTTTCCGTTGTAGAGTAGTTTCTTGAACAAGTTTTTCGATATTGTTAGAGAATGACTCAATGATGCCATAAAGTTCCTGTATTCTTTGTAATTTAGAGACTTCTCCAAGTTCATCGATAAGTTGATCATGTTTCTCTTCAAGAGGTTTAATCTTAGCATCTTGAAAAACAATAGTCTCATTTGTAATTTTTTTTTATTTAGGTGAGTTCCATTTTGGTTTTAGAGATGGAGCTAAATGTCTCATCAAAGGGAATATTATCGAAATGCGATACCAAACAATTCATACCTCGTAGATTCGGAAGAATCAGCAAAGTTATCCTTGGAGGTAAGCCCAAGATATTTGGCATAATTAAAACTTTTTAGAACTCATTTTTCATGCGTGCGAGTTTGGAGATACACAAATATCCACACAAATCAATCAGTGCCACAAACACCCCACTTATAAGGTCTTCGCGTGTTTTTCGCCCGATACCAATTGAAAAAGCGAAGGTCTAACAACCAAACCCAATACTTTGCTTAGCAATCTATATGGATAAACTCCCAATATAATTCCAAGAGAATCAACTAGAGCAGTCAGACTAATCAATGGAAATATGTCCAAGAGTTTGTATCTCTGTTTTCACAATGTAATCAACAAATCAAATAGATGGAAAATCCGCTGAGCCTGAGATTATTATGGGAAACAACTTGACCCGTACCAAAGACTAATGTTCAGAATGTGTCGATATAATCAATAATCAGAGGTTGGATTCTACAATTGATTGAGATTACGACAATTGTGATATTTTAATTATATAAAAATATAACGCGGAAAAGAATTAACATACATACACGAAGTTTTGTTAACGAGAAACCGCAAATGCGAAAACCCGGGACCTATCAGATTTGAACACCACACTTTATTGCCGCTCCCGGACACTAGCCTACTCCAATCTAACTTGACCTGGAATGCAATTGAGCTAACCAATCTCACACTTTGATCGAGCATTTCGCTCCCTTACGCCTCTCGAATCCCGAAGGACTCTACACACTTGATTCCCTTAGAATACGTCACAACTAAGAGTTACTCGACCCAAATCCAAGATTTGATAAACCAACTGGCTCTCACGGGAAAAGTCTATTGAATAGATAAATCTGTCTCTGAGATAAACTTTGAGTTTTTGTTATGTCTTTGATAAATCAAAGTGAACAGAACCAATTGTGCTAATTTAACTTATATTCACGAAGAACATCCTAGAAATATCAATGACTCACAATAATCTTAATCATATGGTAGCTAAACAAGATATTGGGGGATCAAAACGATGAGATGAAGATGTTTGTGACTAATTTTATCTTGCCCATAGGAGATTAAATCTCGCCAATCTAGAGAGATAATACTCAATCCCCATTGATAAAACAACAAGATCGGAATCACGCAATTAGATAAAATATTTGGGCCTGGCTGTTACCAGTCGAATGAAGTCTTTAAAGTTTATTAACCTACCGGTTTTTAGAAAAACCTAAAGAAAGGAGACTCGACTCTAGTCGCAATCTAGTATCACACAAGAGGTGTGGGGATTAGGTTTCCTAGTAACTAGAGTTCTCCTGATTATAAGTCTTAAAAATCAGGTTTGCAATCAATGTTACCATGGTAACAAGGCGTTGATATTCACCGTTAGATGAAAATGGGATTAGACCGAGCTAATATCTTTCAAACTGCTAGATTGAATCTCACTTGTTACATACAAATGAATAGTGACTTTATTTAGATAAGAGAAACCATACCTAAAGCACCTTTGTTGGCTCAACAATAGTTAACCGAAGTTAGCCTTATGAACACTTTCATATCAACCTTATTCATCTTAACCATAACTAGTTCAAATGACTCAAATGAAACTAGTTTTAGAGTTGTCCATTGTTTATATTCTCATGAAGTATACAAGACACAATTGAAGAAAAATCGATTTTTGAATCACTCCCGAATCAAGTCACGAACATTATAGCCCACGGTTTGCAAAAGATTCCATTCCTTAATATATAAATGTATTAGTTCATGAACAAGCCGATTTTAAAACATTACCCACTCAAGTATGCGAACATGTATCGCATACCTTGGTGGCGGGCCCAGTTTGGATTAGCGGTCTGCGAACAGGTATGCATACCACAACCTCGGTAAAGTCCCGGGAACTTGAACCTCATGCCCCGGTCTGCGTAGGGTACCAAATGCGGGATCGGACCTAGAAAAATCAAACGAAGATGACACGGGTATACATACCATGATTCCGGGCTTGATTACACATACACAAGTACGCATACTGTGCTTATATCCCGATTGTTCTAAACTCTCATTTCCAACCATTAAACATTCTCGGAAGGCGGAATAGCTGTCTTGCATAAACTATTAGCTTCAAAGCAATTTTCAAGTGATCGAATGATCAATACGAAATATTCCGAGTCTCATCAAAACATTTGTCTCACACAAATCATGTGTGAAGATGTTCTGGCGATTTTCACATGATCATCTTTTGACTTTCGAACAAGAATATAAAATGAACTTGGTTAAGCGAAAGTTTACCGTTACATATTTCGAAAGAAATAAAGCGAGTTAAACTCAGCTCGGAAATATCAAATGTGTATAATTGAAGTCTATATAGATATATGACTTTGTCTCAAATAAGAATAGAGTAGATAGACATATGAGTGATAGATGAGTTCAAGTCTCCACATACCTTTTGTTGATGAAGTTCCACAAGCTCTCCCCAAAAGAGTTCTTCGTCTTCCAATCGATGAACGCCGTGAAGTCTAATGCTCAAGTACACTTTCTATCATAATCCGAGACTTAGCTATAAGTAGACTTAGAAATAAAGACTTATAGTTTTGGAACTAAACTTGACAACAAACTTGGAATATGTGTGATTACAGTTCGATCGAGCGGTCTCTAACAACTTTTGAAGAACTTTTGAAAATAATCGATCCTTCTTCTTGGGATCACGGTTTATGATATATCGCATTTTCTTGCCTTAATTTTTTTAGGTTGAAATTCCAGGATTTTCAATCCTCTTATTCCACGATTCCTTTTCCAATTGGAAACATAATCTCTAGTGGACACAATTCTTTGGTCAAAAGATCAATTTTTCTTGGAAAAGTTAGTTGTTATCATGGAATGATAGAAATGCTGAAGAGACCCGGTGTGATTATCTTGCCAAAATGCGTGAGAGGAGAACTTTCACGAGCTTCTTCCTGGACGAGAGTCAAGAGTTGCCATCCCAGTGCTTTGGTTTCTGCCTCCTTTTTAGGACAAGCGGAGATATGATGACCTTATCATAGCACTTGGAACAAGTTAAAGTCATCATAGTCTTTGTGAAATTTCCTATCCATATCATTGATTGATGAGGAAGAATTTTTACTAGACTTTTATTTTCTCTAGTCTAAGAGATTTCTTTAACCTGTAGTGCCTAATAAATGGTGGGTTGAATTAAAGCATTTCTCATCCTTTATATCAATCGATTAGGGACATAAGAATTTCCATCGGAGTGCGGCAAATGGGATTGCAGGACACGCAAATTTTTTATGTTTTACTTAGTTCAAGATAAAATCTTTAGCTTTCCAAATAAGAGTATTCTCTGGAAAGTGTTTCAAGGTTATTTTCCTCAACGATGGCATGTTTCTTAGAATCGTATCTGGCTGGTAGATCTAAGAATTTTCAAGACAATATCCTTTTCGGGAATAGTCTTACCCAACGAAAAAAATCCATTAGCAATTTGGACACTTTGTGATTAAAAATCAAATGAATCTTTATCACCCATACGAAGGTTTTTCCCAGTCATAATTTAGGTTTGGAAGCCTAATTCTTTCTCAAAGGTATTCCTTCAAATCGGTTTAAAGATATCCTAAGCATCTTTAGGCAAGGTCCACGTAGTCACATGGTGCTGAATATATGGGGTAATGGTATGGATGATAAAATTTAATCCGTTGAATTTTTCTTTACAACACTAGTTTCACATCACTATAATCACCAATATCCTTTGCAACAGTTACACCACTCTGTAACCATTGAAGGATTATAACCATTAACAACAAAACCTATGATTGAACATCACGCCTTGTGAGAAAGGCACGGATAAATTTTCCACCATAAGTAATTCGAGCCATCGAAGACTGTGCGATACGTTTATAGAGATATCACTTTTTGTCCATAAAATTGATTATACAAACACATACTTATGAGGTCTTAGCGTGCTTTCCTTCTCGATACCAATTGAAATGGGGGGTATAACAGCATACAAATATTTCGTTGGAAATCAGATGTACTAAACTCGATATAATTGAGAGCACCAACTTAAAAGTGAGACTCAATCAAGAAAGATATCAAAGAGCTTTATATCTTTCTCTATCCAATCGAAAACCAACTGATAGAAATCGAGACCTGTTGATATCAGAATAACTTGACTCGCAAAGACCAATGCCCAAGTGTCAATCAAGTTTTATCCAATAAGCAATGTCCAGTTTATCAACCGGTGATTGAACTATGACAACCTGCGATATTTCAATTATATAAACAAATATAATGCGGAAAAGAAATAACAGAGACACAGAAATTTTGTTAACAGGAAAACGCAATGGAAAAACTCCGGACCTAGTCCGTCTTTGACACCAAACCAGACAAGACGCCTATGAGACTCTAGCCTACTACAAGTTAAACCCGGATTCTAATGTCGTTCAACCCCTAACTAAGCCTCACGCCGATTAAGGTAAAAATCCGTTTTATGCCTCTTAAATCTCAAAATAGGACTATGGCACGTGATTCCTTTGGTGATCTCACCTATAATCTGAGAGTCATCGACCAAAAGTCGAAGAATTATAAAAATATGTCTCTCACGGATAAGTCTATTTTGGTTTTGTTTAGTTTTTAGATAAATCAGGTAAACATGAAACTCAACTAATACACTGACTTATACTCCAGAAAACACTTAAAAATCGAGTCCCCTCACAATAACCCAACCATTAACGGAAAAAGTTGTTGCGGAATCATGAGAATCGAGATGAAAACTATTATGATTACTTTTATATCTTACCTATCAGATAAATCTCGAGTAAATCTTGAAGAAGATAAAACTCAATACGATAGAAAAGCAAGATCAGAATACAAATTATAGAAAAATAGTTGGATCCTGGCTTCCACGAATCCCAAACGAAGTCTTCAAGTTGTTAACCTAATAATAGTTTTAGAAAACCTAGGTTAAAGGAGAATCGACTCTGGTTGCAACTGGGATAATACTGCAAGTGTTGGGATTAGGTTTCCCAGGATGCTGTAGTTCTCCCATATATAGTCTTTAAAATCGCAGTTGCTTCTGATCAAAGCTAAGATAGCTTAGTAACAAAGCAATTAATATTCGAATTAGATGAACTGCATGATTTAAGATTCAAGCCAAGTCTCCATGGAAACTAAGCAATCAATCTCTCTTTGTTAGATGGTATTAGCTTGATATGCACAAATGAAATATACTTATATTTAGATATGGATGAACAAGTACCCAAACATGTATACTTTGTTGGCTCCAATAATAGTTAATTGAAGTTACCCATATTAACACTAACAGCCATATTCATCTAATTACTTCTAAACCAAATATGATGATCAATCAATCATGATAGATAGTCAAATGAATCTAAATATGTTTCAAGAGAGTTGTTCAAATGTTAATCATTCCATAGATATATATATATATGAAACATTTGAAACAAAATTAATTTAGTTTGTAGTTGTATAGGTACTTATACAAGGACCAATTCATGAACATATATACCACGGTTTTGTAAAACTAGTTCACATACCTTAATACATTAAAGTTCCAAGGACTTTGGTCAGCAACCGAGTTCGCAAAACCTGAATTCATGAGGTATGAAAATCCATGCTTACCCGATTTTAAACTTGATCACTATGTTCGCAAACCGAGTGCACGAACAAGAGTTCCATACCTAAACTAGACTTACATAGTTATCATACAAAGTATACAACCTTTATTATATCCAGGACATGGTAATCGTACTAAAGTTCTCATTTAATCATTGAAACATCCTTGGAAGACAAAAATGGTAATCTTACACATACCACTAGCTTCCAAGTAATTTTTAAGTGATTAATCGATCAATACAAAACTTCTCAAGTTGACATCAAATGATTATCTCACACAAATCATATAAGATGTTCAATGTAATTTTCATGATTATCTTTGAATTAATATTTAGTTTCCAACAAATAAATTGTCTCCAACTAAACTAGTAAAGATTACGATGAACTTAGCTAAAGCAAAAGCTTCCAACATGTATTGAGATATAAATAAGCGATATAAACTAAACAAAAAATATCCAATGTGTGCGATGTAAAAGTCTGTATATCTATACCACTTGAGTCTCATTTAAAGATAGAATATGATAGATAAATAAGTTTTAGTCTCCACATACCTTTTGTTGATGAAGTTCCTTTAAGCTCTTGATCGTCTTCTTATTCCATTGTTGTCTGTGCTGAAATCTAAAGCTCAACTACACTTATCTAATCAAGGCATAGATATAAGTAAACTAGAAATAAAGTATGTAGTTTTGACTCAACTAAACTTGACAAACAAGATGGAGATAGGCAACAGCTAGGATTAAACTCAGAGCGATTGCTCTAACATACTTGATATAGGATCTGTTTGGGTAACCTAAATTTTGTTTTGTTACCTTTTTAGAAACCCCTAAATTTTGTTTCATAGATGTAAATCATCTAGTTGTTACCCAAAATAATACCATAATATTTTAGAAAATGAATTGGGATGTTTGAATAATAAGGTAATAAAACACACATCCGGTTTTATTACAGATTGAACACTAAAATCACGAGTTAATTGGTGAAATCTTGAGCCAAATTTTTTTTAAAATTTTGATCACGAGTTGACTGCTTTGGATCGGTAATTGAGAAAGATAATTTTAGGATGATCAAGGAAAAGATAGGTTTGAACCCATGTGAATGAATGTATAAATGAACCTTTTTCTAGATTATAAATTTGGCCGATTGGTTTTTTTATGTTTAAATTAATAAAGAATACCTTACGAACTACGCTAATTTAGACCATCATCAACACGAAGATAATTTTATCGATATAGGATCTTTGTTTTTGGGCAACCTAAATTTTGTTTGATATTGATGTAAAAAGAATCTAGTTGTAACCCAATTCTAATACCATAATAATGGAAAATATAAACCGAGAATTTCGAATAATAAGGTAACAAAAAGACACATCCGGTTTCTTCTAGATTGAATACTAAAATCACAGCTAATTGTTTGAAATCTTGGAGCCAAAAAATTTGAAATTTAAAAAATGAGTTGATTTGTTTTGGATGGAGATTGAAAAGATAATTTTAGGATGATGATCAACGAAAAGATAGGTTTCAACCCATGTTGAATGAATGTATGGATGAACCTTTTTCCAGTTATAAATTTGGTTTATAGGTTTTTTATATGTTTGAATGAATTAAGAACACACTTTGAACTACTAATTTGGACCATCATCAACATGAAAAGAAATTGGAATCTTGATATAGGATCTTTGTTTTTGGGTAAGCTAACTTTTGTTTTATATGCATGTAAAACAAAATCTAGTTATAACCAAATCTAATACCATAATATTGGAGAAAATGAATTGAGATTTGAATAATAAAGGTAACAAAACACAAATTTTGTTTTCTTTTAGATTGAATACTAAAATCACGGAAGTTAATTGGGAAATCTTGGAGACCAATTTTTTGAAATTTACATTTGGGTTGTTGTTTTGGATCGGAGATTGAGAAAGATAACTTTCGGGTTGATGATCATGGAAAGATAGTTTTGAACCCATGATAATGAATGTATGGATGAACCTTTTTCCATATTCTAAATTTGGCTTATTGGTTTTATGTTTAAATGAATGAACAACACCTTTGAACTACTAATTAGGACCATCATTAACTCATGATAAATTGTTATACCGTATAAGATATTTTTTTGGGTAACTCTAAATTTTTGTTTTATATGCATGTAAAAACACAATCTAGTTATAAACAAAATCGATACCATAATCTCAAAAAAATGCAATTGAGATTTGAATAATAAGGTAACTGTTAGAGCACCGCTCGGTCGAACTCCATGCGTTGCTTATCTCAAGCATGTTTGTCAATGTTAGTGATCAAAACTATAAGTCTTGATTTCTAGCCTATTTATAGATGTCTAGGACTAGGACATAAATTGTGTAGTTGAGGTTAGACTTCACGGTGTTCATCATTTGAAGGAAGAACTACTAAGGAGCTTGTGGAACTTCATCAAGCAAAAGGTATGTGGAGACTTAAACTCATCTATCACTTGGAAAGTCTATTTCTACTCTATCTCCTATATTGAGACATAAGTCGAAGTATTACGATATAGTTTTCTTTATACATTTGAGATTTGGTGAGTTTATTTTTACATATTTCTAAAATATGTCTTGCAAGTCATAAACTGACCAAGTTCATCTTATATCATGTGAAAATTGCCGAGTAACATCTTACATGGTTTGTGTGACACAATCATTTGGTGTTGTCTTGGAATGTTTAGGTTATGATTATTTCAATAACTTGAAAATTGCTTTGATGATAATAGTGTAAACGACTATTGGAATCCTCTAAGAAAGTTCAATGATTGAAATAAGAGTTTAGAACACTTAACCATTATTGGATATGTCATGTTGTGCTCTTTTTTTTATGTAATCCATGTCCGAACCATAGTATGCGCACTCCGTTTGACTGTTGGTTTGAGAAATCCCAAGGAACCTAAGTATGACTAGTTTAGAATCTTGGCGTAAAAAGTTCATGTCCCAGAATTTCTGTTGGAATTTAAAGTTAAACGCACCACGTTTATGTAATCGGCGAGGCAATCTTAGTTCGGTTATTTCAAGTATGCATTCATGTTTGCATACTTGAAGGTTAAAGTTCTAAAATCGGTTATGAACATGAACATAACATTTATATAATAAGGAATGCAATCTTTAAACCGTGGCTATAATTTTTTGTTCATGATTGATTCGAGAATTAAATCGATTTTTGCTTCAATTGTGTTCTTGTATAATTCTGAAATATAACAATTGAACAACTATTTAACTAGTTTTCATTTGAGTCATTTGAATCAGAATTATGGTTACATTTAATAAGGTTGATATGCGAGTAAATCATATGGCTAACCTCAGTTAACTATTTGTGAACCAACATGGTGTACACGTTTGGGTACGGTTACATAAAACCCAAACAAGGTACATTTCATTTGTGTGTGACAAGATAAGTTCCGATCTAACGCAGTTGAAAGATATTAGCTTGGTTAATGGTTTTTCATCTAATGATGAATATCAAATGCTTTGTTACCAAGGTAACTTGGATTGGGTAAAACCCTGATTTGAAAACTATATAAAGGAAAACTCTAGCAACCTGGGAAAACTAATCCCCACCTCACTGTGTGTTACTATTTGCATAACTAGAGTCGATTCTCCTTTAACCTTAGGTTTCTATCGATACCCCGTAGATTCGACTTCAAAGATTCGTCATTGTGAAGCCGTGACCCAAATATTTTCTTTGTAGTTGCGTGTTCCCGATCTGGCCCGATTCTATCGTAGTGATTACAATTGAAATAATTGACTCAGATTAATTTCTCCGATAGGCAAGATAAAAGTAATCACAAACATCTTAGTCTCATCGTTTGTGATTCCACAATATCTTGTTTCGCTAATGATTAAGATTATTATGTGATTGATAATCTTAAATATTGCGAATATAAGTTCGGTTTATCAACCATTTCCACATTCACCTTGATTTATCAAAAAGACAAAAACTCTTGGGTATTTCTATGGGAGACAGTTTATTCAATCTAGTGGACTTTTCCTTGGTGTGAGATGATTTGTTTATCAAGTCTTCACTTTGGGTCGCAAATAACTCTTTGGTTGGGTGAGATCATTATTAAAGGGGAATCAAGTGCGTAGTATCCCTGCTGGGGATGAGGAGGCGTAAAGAATGCAACTATACCTTGAATCAGTGTGAGATTGATTAGGGTTAAACTCACAGTCCAGTCCTAAGTTAATCGGTAGTATGCTAGAGTCTCAGAATGGCTTAATACAAAGTGTGGTGTTGATCTGGACTAGGTCCTGGGGTTACGCATTTGCGGTTTCCTCGTTAACAAATTCTGTATACGTATTTATTTCTTTTCCGCATTATATTTTGAAATATAATTGAAATATCACGGGTTGTCGCGTTAAGTTCAATCAATTAGAATATCCAACGTTTGGTTGTTGATTTACATTGATCGATTAATTAACATCGGGTCTGGTACCATTCAAGTTATTCCTCTTATATTCAATGGCCTCATAAATTTCTCTTTGTTGATTTATGATTGAATTAAGAGTTAGAGATACTAACCCTTTGATATACTTTACTTAAATTGAGTCTAACTGCCTACAGTTGATTCTCTACAAAGTGTATTGGAGAAAGTCCTCTCATTGCCAAATGAATTGTTGGTGGTGGTTGTTAGACCCCGCGCATTTTTTCAATTGGTATGGAGCGAAAAACACATTAAAGACCTTATAAGTATGTGTTTGTAGTATCTTTAAATGAAGTATAGTCTCACGAAAACGCTTCACGGGAAATGGATAAACTCAATATCGAGCGTCTTCTAAAACCATCGATAAGGTTGAGAATCCTGATTTAAAAAAACTCATCAATTTTGTCTCGAAACATCGTTTGAAAATAAAATCTGATGGTCTTCCATTGCAAAGTATATATCAAAAAATCCATTAGCCAGAACATCTTTGAAAGGTAGTTGACCTCCGTATAGAAAGTTAGATGAACAAATCCAGTTAATTCTGATCTGCTATATAAATTGCAAAACATAGATTTGAAATCAGAAAGTCATCTTTCAATGGTTTTAAATAACTCCTCTAATTCTTCCTTGAAGGGTTGTCGAACTTGTTGCCAGGTCTAGGCTTTGTGAAACTGATAGTGTTCGAATCTCTTTGAGCAAGGATAAGGATTGGAACATGCTTGTTTTGTGGTGCTCATAATCACTTTCCAACATGCTTGTGTTTCCTTTTCAGAAAAGATTAAAAGTTCATGTGATATTCATAAGAAAAGTACAACTTTATTTCTATGAAAAAGACATTCAATACTAACAAGAAAAACCAAATATGGTTATAGCATAGTATGGGGACTTTTGCGCTAAAGTCAACATCACCTTTTCAATGGTTCCTTGATAGTGGATGTAGTGGACACATGGTGGAGATCTCTTGGTTTTATCAATTCAGATGATTTTGATGGTGGACCAAAGACTTTTGGAGATGGAAGTTGTTCTTTACATAAACAAGAAGGGGACGATCAAATTACATGGTGTTTTCGAAATACATGATGTCGTATACGAAAGGTAATGACTGCTAATCTTCTTTGTGTTAGTCAAATCTGTGACAAAGTCCATAAGGTTTGTCTTGATGATAAAGGATGTTACATTGTCGTTAAATATGAAAAAGTGATTTTCAATGATCACGCAAGTAAAAATAATTGTTATCTTCTAGATACTTAGTTCAAGAATTGTTGCAATTTACTAAAGTGGAATCTACACACTCTGGCATGAACTTTTTGGTCACATCAATTATCGACTTCTAACTAAGATCATTAACAAAGAACTTGTTGTTAGGCATCTGAAAATCAATGCTAGGGTTGAAGGTCTACGTGTGCATGTCAAGGGTAAACAAAACTAAAGTTCCACACAAATCATCTCGAAATATTCTCACCAAAGTTCCACTTGATTTTAATTCATATGGATCTTTTCGGTCTAACTAACAATCCCAGCCACTGGAAAGAAGTATGCCTTTGTGGCAGATGATTATACCGGATTATGGGTGGCATTTTTGGCTCACAAGAATGAAACCTCAAGGAGTTCAAGATTATTGTTAATAATCCGTAATGAACAAGGTCGCAAGCCAAAAAAGAAAGAGAAAATTAGAAAGCATCTTGGCATGGGAATCAAAGACACTAAAGTATTTTGAATATTGTGACTCTTTTAGGAATTATTAAACAATATTCTCCATGTATCACCCATAAGAAAATGGAGTTATGCAGAAAGGAAGAATAGAAACATTCTGGGAAAATGGCAAGGGTAAGTGGCCTCCCATAACAAAACTTACCATTAAGGTTTTAGGGTGAGGTTATTTTACGACTATTTATTTGATCAATCGTGTTTATTTCACACAAAGACCTTTAAAAAACTCCCCTATGAGTTGTGGTACGTTAACAAACCCAACACACTATTTAAAGTGTTGGCTGAAGTGCTGCTACATTCTGACAAGGATCGTGAGCAAGAAAGGGGAATTTTGATTAGAAAAGTGATGAAGGTATTTTTCTTGGCTATGCATATGAACTCGTGGTTTCTGTAGCCCAATCTTAACCCAAGTCATGACGTGAATCCTAAAATGCTATCATTGACATTGTGAATAATTTTTACGATAATTTCTTCCTCACCAATTACTTCTAAACCGAGACAATTGAGAAAATCAAAGAAACTTCAAAATCGAAGGAGTTGTTGTTCCAATCAGGCTGTCGATCTCATGTCCTAGCGATTATGATAAAAGTCAGCTGCCATTCTGTTGAACAAGAGAACTGTATGTCCCTCCAAGCGACACCTTTTCGTTCAGCGAAATCGCGATACTAACAATACTGGAGGTAGGGAATCTGACTGCTAAGACGAGAGGTCAACTTCAATATATTTGCAATTTTGCTGTTATCTACTGTTGTTAAGGAATAGATGGATGAAGCTCTTAGTGATCCTTTGGGTAAATGCAATGCATGAAAGATGAATGAATCAAAGACAAGACAAGAAACTCGTACCTTGTCCGCCTAATATCAATATTGTTGGTACCAAATGGATATTTAAGAACAAGTCCCATGAATTTGCACCGTTGTCAAACAAAGCTAGACTTGTCGCTACATGGATATTCGCTGCATTGAAGGAATCGACTTTGACGAAACCTTGCTCTCTGTGGCCTTCTTGAGTCTATTCGATTACTATTAGCTCATGTTTATTTTCTAAGTTAAGTTGTTCAAATGGGCATTAAACCGCTTTCCTAAATGGAAACTTAAAGAAGAAGTATATGTGTCATTAAGGGATTTAAATCCCGATTTTCCGGCATCATGTCCTGCTTAACAAGGCATTGTACGGGTTAAAACAGCAATTGTGCCTGCCTTGAAAACTAACTGCTTCCCTTCTTAGGAAAGGTTTTCAGATGTGAATACACAAAATTGTTTACCAAATGGGATGGGGAAAGATGTTGATCAACATCGGGACTTAAAAGATTTTCAAGTCTCTCTGCAAGGAGCTGAAATGAGCAATGTTGGTGAATTAAAATTCTTTTGGGTTTACAAATTCAATAACACAAGGATGAAATTTACTTATCTCAGAAAATATGCAAAAAATACTGCTTCAAGATCTTGGCCTTGATAAGTCAACTCAAAAGTGACTCTATGCCTACCACGTAAAACTACATAGAGATGAAAGGTGTAAATGGATCAAAAACTTTGTCGATCTATCATTGAAGTCTTTTGGTCCCATCCACACGACTTTGATATTTTTTTAAAGGTTGGTTGTGTGCTAGGTTTTAGAGCAAATCGAAAGGGAATCTCATCTTGCCGCCTGCTAATACCAAATAATCGCTCCTAGGCAAAAAAAAAATAATATATCAGTAGTACTTTCTTTAGGTTCCGAAAATCAAAATCATAGGTAAACAGCCTAAACCAAGATATTGGCCGCTCAATGCTTCACATGTAAGAGGAAATGGTTGATCTTAGGGAGGGAAAGCAAAGAAAGTTTGAGGAAATCAAATGGTGACGAATCATGTGAGGTTATCGAACTATGGAAGAAGAAGAGCTTGGGATTGATAAGCTTGTTCTATCTTCCGAATAGACAAAGTTGTCTATTTATGGTCATAGGGAACACCCACTATTTCCTTGTAAGTAGTGGAGATTATGGAGAGATGGAGAGATGAGAAGAGTGGGGATAATTGCATGATTACGACGAAGTTTCGGAAACCGTAAACACCACTCCATTACTTAGCCACTTCCTTTAACTGCTTACCACTACTTGTAACTTCCTTATCATGGGATGTTGCCATGCCGCACGATTGGTGTAAACCACCAGACCAATACCCATAAATAATTCCCCCATGTAACGTGTTTTGATTTCGCGTAGGAATGAGTGGAGTCATGGAATTTTTCCAAGTCTTGTCTAGATTGTCATGATACTTGACTGAGTAATATCCTAAGCTAGCCAGTCGGGAGTAGCTTGAAGAGACAACTCGATCAAGGAGTATGTGTGACCAACGAGTTTGCCATAAGATGGCATTGTAAAAAACCAATCATAATAATACACCGAGATAAGCATACCAAGCTAATGACCATTCTTAAGCGTGACTTAGTCGATAGCTTACCGAGTCGGCATGTATATAGGTGTTTACGAAGTTTTTGGTTACATTAGTTCGTGATCGTGGCCACGAACTTTGGTGGGGCAAATCTTGACCAAAAATCTAGGTAATCATGGCCATGAGCATAGTAGGAAATCGTGGCCAGTTAGGGCCTCGCCGACTAACAAGAAGGCCATGGTCGAGAGGTAAGGTGGTCGGCTAGGCTGGTAGCCGTTTCCCATGCCGAACCAAGAGACGGGGAGGCCGTAGCTGGGAGATAACAGGTTGTAGCCATATGGCTAGTTTAGGCCGTGACTAAGAAGCAGGGTGGCTGACTAGGCTAGGCCATGGGCCATGCAAAACCGGGAGATAGGGAGGACGTGTCCTGACTAGCTAGGAAGCTAGGCTAGGTCAGACTAGGAGCCAAGGAGGCCGTGGATGGTTAGGAGCCACGCCAGGTGGCAAAAATCCGTGGTTATCTATGTGTTTATGGGTGAAAACTATTCCTGCTGGATTTAGTAATTTGGGGTGTGTGGATGAGGAATGAATCTAAACCCTAAACAAATGCACTGCGCGGTGAGTGCTTGTAGATTCGAGAAATCAATCCGTGCAAGTCCGGCCTAAACCAAGAAATGGCCGTTCCAGACTTGTTTCGGTCACAAAGTGAAGGAGATGGGGTTGATCTTAGGGAGGGAAGCGAAGAAGGTGTTGAGATTGTGAAGGTGTTGGCTATGTATGACTTGTATCAGAAAGCTGAACCGGCTTACATGATGTAAGCTATCAGTTCTGGTGTTTGAATACAATGGTATCAACACTTGCCTCTGTTACCTGGACTTGTTCTGTTGTCTTCGGAAATAGGGAGGAGAACCTATTTATACAAGTCATTTGAGCCTTATTCACGTCTCTTGTGGGAAGTGGAGGAAGTGGAGTGATGGAGTAGTGGAGTTGTGCGTTGGTGTTACACGACCAGTCTTGCCCACTTCTCCTGTATCTCTAACCGTCCATGACTTCCTGACACGTTCTTGTGATGGCGCGTTGCACGCTGTAAACCGCCAGCCCAATACCCCAGTATGTATCCCCCAGTTTGTGACTATTGATGGTGGATTTTCATTTAAGGTTAAAATTGTAAAAACCAGAAAATTATGCTGCCGACATCTTGTAAAAGATAAGGCCATCAATAAGTGTTGGATACTCCTCACTTAATTCACCTAGAATGGAGCATGTGGCAACAATCCCATTCTCGTGAATACATGAAATTCATCCAGGTTGGAGCATGTAGCAACAATCCCATATACCCTGTGAATTTCTAGCATTATTAATTAATGCGCAATCAGCCTTGTATTTCCTGTACTTATTATCAGTGCGACATGACGACTGAGTGTTACTCTTACAGAGCAACACGAACCTCCAAGCATTATAATGAAACCATGTATGAAATACCCGTACAGGCTGACTCTAGGTGTGTTATACTAGCCCGATTGAGCCCCTCTCGGTGTGTTATACTAGCCCGATTGAGCATCCGACCGATCGTATCAACGTGAACAAATTGAGACTTAAGAGAGTCGGGTCGGTAACTACGATCGAAAATCGACTGTAGACACAAAGTTCTTTGTTATAAAAATTTCTTATCCTCTCGATTATCCTTCCCCTGTTTAATAAGCCAAGCGAGAAAGCAATAACTAATCTCCGACACGTGCGAGATTGTGGTAGAGATTCGAAATATAAAAATAATACTCAGGGATAAGATCGGATGAAAGCGCCCGATTTGGCTGAAATCTGACCCATAGCCACGTGACCCATTGCCTACCCCTCGGTTTGTTCTTGTCCTCAAGACGAAAATTTGGAAAATGAGCTTTAATGTTTGTGAGATCTTCCCGGTTGCTTCCTCTGCTTTGTGGCAGTAGACGATGAATAAGAACAGCAGCACCTACTAGTCGCCCATGATACCATTTTGCATGCGCGGAGGTTGAGATAGGGGTGACAATGATCCTGTCATGTAATCTACCGATGGCGGGGTTGGGGATGAGATACTGACAGGGCCCAATCTTGACTTAAGTTGAGATACATAGAAGCGAGGGTGTACCGTGCCTCGGGAGGGAGCTGCGGCTTATAGCTAAAGGAACCCGCCTTGGTCACAATAGGAAAGGGCCATGTCGTAGTGAAGGTTTAAAATTCTTCCTCGGAGAGACAGGAAGCATCGATAGGGTGAGGTTTGAGGTATACTAAATCCAGCCCAACTCGAAGGATCTTTAAATTAAAAGCCACAATCAATAAAATATTTCATTCTAGCACGAGCGGCATGAGAATCTTTAAGAATATCTCCCAGCTGTGTTTGCTGCTGTATTGTAGATAGTCTTCCGCTGCCGACTCTGAAGTGGTGAGGGTGGTTGGAAAAGCCGGATGAGGGGCATCATAACCATATAGAGCTACGAAAGGTCATTTAATACTAGTGTGGTAGCTAGTATTGTACCACACCACTCTGCAAGTGCTAACCAAGCGAACCATTTCTTGGGTTGAAACACTTGTCATGCACCTTAAATAATTCTCTAAACGAGCATTCACCCTCTCAGTTTGACCATGCGGTGCAGAGGGTGATAAGCGATCTTAGAGTTTAAGAGTAGTACACAAAGTGATGAAAAAGGTCTTGCAAAAATTGCTTGGTGAAGATCTTGTCTCTCGTCGGGAGATGATGGATCTTTGGTAAGCCATGTAACTTTGAAGATGTGATGTAGGAAAGCTTGCTCACGGTGAAGTTTACGAGTGTAGGGGTGTTTGAGGCGATGGAAATGATCTGTGCTTGAGTGAGTACATCCACAACTACTAAGATAACATCCTTGTGCTCACTTTGGGGAAGGCCCTCAGTGAAGTCCATGGAGATGTGTTGCCACTGCTTGCTCGGGAATGGGCGGTGGTATGTAGCAGGCCAGCGGGGAGAGTGTGTTCATGCTTATTTCTTTGATGAGCATCACAGAAGTCACCATAGTAATAATATCTTGTTGCATTTTGGGCGAGAAGAAATGCGGCTTAGCCTATTGTAGGTGGCTTGAATACAGTGGCCACTGATGGTTTGAGGAGTGTAGGAAGATAAAATAGTGGACTTAATGTTGTTGCCGATTACCTATATAGTCTAGTTATACACGATGACCTCAGTCTATGGTATGTGAAGTGTGGAGTTGTAGAAGGAGAGAAGCGGCCCGGTGGAGCAATCAATTGTTGAGCCTTTGGGTCAGTGACATAACTCAAATAACTTCTTGCATCGAGATGGAGTTTGGATAGTGTGATAGCTTGGATGCTAATGTCTTCATGAGTCGCCTGAGACAATGCACCAGTAACTTTGTTTTGATCCCCTTCTATGTATTGGATGTCGTAATTAAATCCCAATAACTTAATTAGCCACTTTACTGGAGGCGATTGGTGATCTTCGATCGAAAAATTTAATACTCTATGATCGGTTTCGATGGTAAAGTGATGACCTTGAAGATAGTGCCTCCATTTGGTAGCTGAGATCCTCGCCATGAGTTCCTTCTCATGAGTTGATAATCCCATAGCTTTTGGACCTAATGGTTTACTATGGAAAGCAATGGAGTACGCAGTCTTCACATCAATACGGCTCCGATTTGCGAGAATCGAAGCATCTGTTTCTAAGATAATTTCTTTGAAAAAATGCGGAAGTGCGGCCTGGGAGTGGTTTGTCATAGCTACTTTAAGTTGGTTGAATCTTTGCTTGGAGTGAGGGACACGATAAGCATTTTCTCGACGATTCGGTGGTGAAAGCTTACGATCGGCCATACCCTCGAGACAAATTTCCGTAATAGCCGAGTGAGGCCCAAAAACCCCCTCAAGCCTTAATAGTGGTGGGAGATGGCGAAGTCATCGCAGTGATCTTGGCGAGTCAGTGCAACACCACTGGTGTGATGATGTGGCCTAAATACTACCAGTTCGATTTAGGCAAAACTGACATTTGGATAACTTAGCATGTAGTTTGGTGTTGTCGCCGGGGCCAGAGAGGACTTGTTGAAGGTGAAGCTTGTGTGTTTCCATATACGGAGCTATAAACAAGGATATCATCAAAAGAAAACCAACAAATTTCCTCAAAAATGGTTTGAAAATGTCATTCATGAGTGCTTGGAAGGTGGCGAGGCATTGGTGAGGCCAAAGGCATGACAAGGAACTCATGTGGCCACGATGAATCACGAAAATTTGTTTTGGAGATGTCGGGGAGGAAATAATCGGTTGGTGGTAACACGATCGAGTCGATCCGAGTGAAAACCCCGGAACCATGTAACTCATCGATAATTCATCGATGATGGGAATTGAAATTTATCATAATGGTGAGGTCATTTAACCTCTATAATCAACACAAAATCTCAGGTATTGTCTTTCTTTTGACTAATAATATGGGTGAAATAAAAGAGGTTTGTAGCTAGGTTGGATAATGCCTTGATCTAGCATTTGTTGAATCAAGTCCTCAATGACACCTTTTTGTACATAGGGGCATTTATAAGGTCTTTGGTTTGACAGGTTGTGAATTGGGCTTGAGAGAATAGTGTGATCAAGGCTTACGGCGAGAGTGGCAAAGATGTAGGTTACGCAAAGACATCTGAAATTCTTGCACTAGGAGGCAACATGTGGAGGGTGGGAATATGAGTAGGGCATCACGAGATGGATAGAAGTTGAGCACAAATACCATGAGGTGGTACTTTGGAAGAATTATGGATACCCTTAGTGCTTATTGGTTTCAGGAAGGTGTAGTAGAAGTACCTGGAGAGTAATATCAGCCTTGATGTAGAGAGAAACACTCAAAGTTTTGAAGTTAAGCAATACATTACAAATTGTCTTAGCGATCGGCACCGACTGTTATGTCCAACCACCCAAAGGGACGGCCTGAGTCACGAAAGGTGGTGATCTTGCATGGTCAACTGTAAAGACTTGCATAACCACGAGGCGCGAGTTTTGGCACCATTACGCTCACGGTGGCAGCTAGCGGAGTAATAGTAGGAGTGATAAAGGCGTGTAGTTGCTCGACTAAAATTTGAATCTATAAAACTATTGGTGTCTGCAGGTATCAATAAGTATAGAGGATCTGTGTTTCTTAAGAAGACAGGAACTCGAATAGTGTCTCCTCTATGAGAACTGTTAAAGCATTAAGTGAAATTTCCATGTCACTATCAATTGGAGATTCAACACCCTCATGATCTAGTATATCTTATACGGTAATGGTATGGCCTAAGCTCATCTGCCATAATCCAAAATAGTTGTTGTGTTTGCACACATGACCTTGTCGATACACCTCATCACAATTATAGCACAACCCCTGGGCCTTAGGAGTTCGGGTTGATGAGGTGAGTCTCTTAATGGGAGGGTGGGTGGGAGTTGATTTAGGAAGGAGTGGTGGTGGTGGTGGTGGTGGTAGCTTTGGAGTTGTTGGTGGAAGAGCAATTGGCTTTGGAGACATATTAGATTGATATGATGAGTTGCCGAGGAAAATGGGTTGGAAAAAAATTTTGGTGTGAGGTTTGAAGGTTTTGTTGATGAAGTAAGATATGTTCTTGCAGCCTTGCTAGAGCAAAGCTCTCATAGAGTGGTAGGGTGAAACATCGAACACATTATGTTGGTTTCTTCATTAGAGCCCCCGATAAAACTCATTACATAATAACTCTCGGGAAATTGGGATGAATGCTCATCATTAAGGATCTAGCAACCCTCGAATTCATCAAAAAAATTCTTCCCTTGTAGTTGTATGTGCTAACTGTCAAACATACCCACAATATTACTCGTTTGATGGGTTTCAAAGCAGAAAACAAGCTTATTCGGCTAATTGAGCCAACATAAAATAGATCATAGGTTTGTAAGTTAGAAATCCCACCTTTACCTTTACCATCCATGTGCATAGCGCCATTTGCACTTTTTGAGTTTCCTCTCTGATGTTGTGAAGAAGGAAGAACCTCTCACACTGTGAATCCACCCTTTAGGATTAGTACCGTGAATCTCGGAAAATCAAGTTTTGGAAATCGGTGTAGCTGGCGAAACCCTACATTCTCAGTGGGTTGATTAATGGGCAGTATAGTACTCCTTACTGCTGGAGCAACAAATGAATCTACAGATTACCTTCCTTGTTATTTAGATTACATGGCTGTATAACAATACAATTTAGTTGTTCTTTCATCTCTAATACATCTGATTTGTCTTCTCTGTCTGGGTTTGTTGTTTCTTGAGCCTCCTGCAATTCCTTAGTAGTTTGAGCTCCTTGTCTCCATGGTGGTAGAATCGATCGGCTCTTGATACCAATTGTCCTATAGTGAACAGAGTGAGACTTAAGAGAGAGTCGGTCGGTAACTCACGGTCCATCGGCTGTGAACAAAGTTCTTTGTTATAAAAATTTCACTTATCCTCTGCAGTTATCCTTCCCACCTTTTAATAAAGCCAAAGCAGGAAAAGCAATAACTAATCTC
>JAJJWW010011545.1:0-15592 GCA_023531295.1 Papaver armeniacum | reverse complement strand
TTTTATATACTAAAATAAAATAAAAGCAAAGCAAATAAATAAACACGAAATCAATGAGGTGAAAATATTGGATAAAGGTTTCATCTTCAATTTGTAAACAAGTTTTCGAATATATGAATAAATTCGTATTTAATCTCGCTATCATCAAAAGCCTGAGAATCAAGAGAGCAAGATAATCTATTAATTTCTAATTCATCACACACATTAGGTCAATTTAGATGTGAATTCTACCTAAAGAATAACCTAACGCCTTGCGCTAATTAAGTTCAATTCCTAGGAGCATTAAGTTTGTAAATAGGCTAATCAATGCAACTATCACACATTGCGCATGACAATCTGGGACAAAGGTCAATTTCTACATATGACTACAAGGATGTATCACTACAACCTAGAATCATATCATGCTACTCGTATTCAAGGTTATCGCTTGATGAAAAACCCAAAATAGCTATGATATGTATGAAGTTCAATCAATTCTATACTTAACTAAACAAACATTCAATCATACCGCAAAATACATCAATCATGCAATTATTATAAACCGTAGAAATCAAACAATGATTTTGAGAGAAAACTAATTCATAAAAATCCATAACTTGTTTTCAAAATCCAACTACATCTTTAACAATAATAATAAATCAACTACTTGGGTTTTTGGAAATCATCACAAAGAATTTTCAGAATCCATCATGAAACCTAGAACAAAAGTGTGAGGCCTCCCTAATGGAGATATTTAGGTTTGAGAAAGACTTTTCATTTATATGTTTCTTCAATTCCATAAAGGATACTCCTTCCAATATTAGGTCTTCAAAACCCATCTACAAGTGGTCCACCAAGCCCATGTGTGAGAAAAACTCCATGTAAAATTATGTCCAAAACAGCCGCTGTAAAATCGGGATTATGGCCTGGGAATTGGCTGTAAAGTCGGCTGAAAAACAACTGTGGACTGCAAAGTCCACCTTGGCCACCGTGAAACGAGGTAGCTTCCGGTCGGGTCAAGTTTGCCAACTCGGTCCGATCACCGAGTCAAACCGGCCAAGGCTCACCGAGTCAAACTGTTCCATTGGGTCGATTCACTTTGGCCTAGGCTAGTTGCACCGCCAAATCGTGATGCACAATCATTGTGTGGCCGCCTCATATCCAACCATGATGGCGATCAAATCCTTCTCAAACTTGCCTCCCGGCCATATTCTCACCGATTACAAAAAACCACTTACAATTCTATCCAAGAATCCTACTAACCATTCAATCCTTTGCTCCTACATCTCCACCTCGCGCCATGTGCATTTCAGCTCATGCCTCAAAAAAGAACACCAATTCTCGTTCTCTCGTAGCTCTATCTCAAGCTCAGATCCACCGTCAAGTTCCAATATACCTTCCTGCTATCTCGAACAACCCATACTGCCATAGCATTTCATTGCCACGCCAATGCAAAGCTCAATGGCCAATCACATGGGCCATCATCCTCGCCAAGCTCGAACATAGCATTCCAATACCAAAACTGTACTTCGCACTCGCAACTTCACAAAGATCACTCACTAACCGCACCGATACTCAAGCCCAGCAAAGAATAATCCACGCCAGTACAAACTCGCAACTCCAAGCTTTCGTACCAACAATTTGATCACAGATGATAGGTGTCTAAAACACCTAATTTAATATCTAGTATTTATGCTTTCTTTGCGAGTTTTCTTGTAAATTATGTATCTTATGTGTGCTTTTGAGTTTATTAGGTGCAATGGAGTCATTTGGAGCAAAAAGACCAATTGGAACTCGTTCAAATACAAGATTTCTACTTTTCATTGTGTAGAGGACGAAAGATGAAGACAATGCCAAAAGAATGGAGTCATTCCGAAGTTCGTATGAAGAAGTTATGAGCAAAACAAGAACTCATGAACAAAAAGGGAAACTTGTCATTTCATCAAGGGCGAAGACTATTTGGAGTCCGGGAGGTGGTTAAGGGGCTCTCATTCGTGGTACCCTTATCACTCAAGAAAGGATGTTACTAACACTGCAGCTCCTTATCCGTAGGATGGTTTATCTTTAGCAAAAGACCGGATCGTGCCCATAGTAACACCTTATCCGGACCCGACCCGACCCTCAAGTATCTTTCAAACCCTACATCTTGAGAGGTTCTCATTTCTTATCTATTTCGACCATTGTTCACCCGATGAGAGGAAATGCTGCCGCGATCGAGATGAGAGGTTATCAAGTTTGATGTTCTTTTATGGAAGTACTGGAAATTGAGAGAAGATCGAGAAGAGGGTTTTTATGAATCGTGTGGAGGTGTTGATACACAGACGAAAATGGGCTGGTGGTGATTGTTGAAGTTGAAATCGAGAAGCAATTATAAGAAGTTGGGTCATGAAATTGAAGTGAAGAAGAGATTAGTTTCGTGGTGCTAGAATTGGAAATTAGGGCTTGTGATGTTTGAAGATGAATTTACGTGAGAGAAGAATCGAGAGAACAGAGATATTTCATGAGTTTGAGAAGAAGTAAGATGGGATTGCTCGATTCCCGTAGAAATCATGGAAGGAAGAATGAAATTGTTCTTGAGACTGGTGTTTGCCATGGAACATCGGAGAGAGATGAACTCGGGAATTGAATTTGAGATATCCTCGTGGTGTCAAAGTGGTGTAAGGCTGAATTAAGATGAGAAGTCAGTAGATATGGCTGATGCCAAAGGTCAAGAGGTCTGGTGAGCAAAATGGGTTTGATTCTTTTTGAGGATTCAGATAAGATGGTGTTGTACTTGATGGCTAGGGAAGTCGTGGAATGGAGGAACCGGGCCGCGATGTTGTCATTGCTGGGTGGCGTTGGATGGTGATGTTGTCTCTATGGGCAATCAATAGAAGCGAAGAGGGGCTCACTGGGTGCTTATGTTGAATAAGAGCTTCTTAAGAACTCATGGATAATGATCTTGTTGCAGGTTTGTTTAGTGAGTTGGTGCAAATGATTGGCAGTTTTGGCTGTGTTGGTACTGATTGGAGTTGGAAGTTGCACCACTGATAGAATCGGTGATAGCCGTGTGCTAAGGCCGGATTTGACAAGGTTGCGTGGCTGTCTGTGACAATAGAGTTGAGACTTGAGTTTGAAATGAGACTGCAATGGTTGTTGTTGGTGGTGCACTGATGTCATTCAAAGTGGCAACGAGATTCAATATGCAAGCTTTAGTGATGTGTAGGAGAATAGCACGTTGTTGCCTCAACTTGGGTTCCCGTAAATCTGTGATGGATCTTGGAGCTTAGCCGAGATATTAGTGCAGATATGGATTTATGGGTTGAGCCGGAATTGAAATGATGAATTGCCAATGCAGACTGTTTGTGGTACAGTGAGGATTTGAGAAGGTGGGAAGCTATGTACTCCAGGCTCGTGAGAGATTCAAGGTCAGGTAATAAGGAGTTGAAAAGGCACGTGCAAAATGTTGGTCTCGTGATTGCAAGCAAGAAGCAATGGCTCAGGTGTTGGCAATGAGCCGAGGCAGGAGAGAGAACCCGATGTTGAAATGGCAAAAGAATGTGTAGTGGTATGCTAAGATTGGAAGGCGGCAATCGGCTGTCAGGCCATCATGGCTGTGTCGAGGTAGTGAAGCACCAGGATTGTGCTACAACAAGTTTGGCTCAGGCAACATGGCCTAGGCTTCAGACCAATGCATCTCGACTCAATGACCCATACTGACCGGGACTCAAGGGGTTTGACCCGACATCCGACCCAGCTTGACCTGCTTCGACCTGGCTGACCAGCGACGGCACTTCTCCTCGGCCTCCGAGACACTTTCCCGGCGACTATTCCTACGGACTCGGCCATAATCCCGCCTTTTCGGCGAGCGTTTTGGGACATATTTTCGCACGGGTTTCTCTCCCATGGTGGGTCAGGTGAATTTCCAACTAATGGACTTGAAGACAAAACCTAATTTTGGAAGGAGTATCCTTTATGGAAATTGGGAGAATATATAAAAGAGAGGACTTCTATCTTTTTGAGGATTATCTATCTACCACGTTTTATTATTATCTCTTCTACTTTATTCTAGGGTTTAGAACCATGAAGTCTTTTCTCTTTCTTCTTGTGATGAACTCCTTGAATATGAGTACCTAAGTTTATTATTGGTTACGGAATAGTTGGATTTCACAAAGATGATTCTTTGATTCAATATATTAGTTTTGTCTCATATTTATCGCTTTGCAATTCTCTGAAAATATTGTTTTATGATTGATTGATTGTTTTGTCAAGTTGCAAATTGGTAGAACTTCTAATCACATCTATTGCTAGTTTAGGTTTATTATATACAAAAGTGATATTCTCGATACAAGTAAAGATAATATGATTATAGTTTGTAGTGATATATTCTATGATCATATGTGAATCGTAACCTTTGTTAAATTGAATTAGTGCGCGCTTCCACGTTCAATTGCTTTGATTGGCCTGATTTCATAGAACTTAATGCATCTAGGGAATTAAACTTGATTAGTGCTTTTACACGTTAGGTTGTTCCTTTTAGGTAGAATTCATATTCGCATCTTTTAATGTGTTTGTTGATGACATGAGGAGATTTTTATGGATATTCTTTGCGATCAAGGTATTCTAGGTCTTTGATAAAAGCCGAGATTAAAAATCAATTCTAGTTATTGTGAAAAGCATGTTAGTGAATGAAAACGTAAATACTTAACCAATATATCTTATCCTTTGATTTGATTTGTTTGCTTATTTCTTTATTTGCTTTTTATTTATTTTATTTCATAAAATCACAAAACTACCTGTTATTTATAAGGAACCATAATAATTTGACAACCTAGACCTCTCTCAGGATCGATCCTTTCTGCCCTTGCTATATTTATATTTTGAGTAGTAAGAAAGTGTAATTATATTTGTGTCGCTACTTATTAGCCGATCAACATAAACACTACCAACATCTCTCGTGTGCAAGTCTTCATTTCGCTCAAATACCACTAATTCTCTCCTCCCTACTACAAATACCTATTCTCGAGACCATTACCACTGCCTCATCTCCATAACCCGCTTAATGTGATCTCAACAACATGCTCATATGGCACTGCAACATTACCTAAGATGACAAATTTTCAACCGACTCTCCATACACTCTGTAGCTTCTGTAATTTCCGCAACTTCACCACCGTACCCAAGATCAAATTCAATCAAAACCAAAGTTCAAAATCATTGTAACCACCGCATCTCATGTTTACACAAAGATCCACTTCTTTGCCTTCTTCCACTGGTTTGTAGTTTTAGTCAGCAAACACCCCATGCTTGATACCAAAGAAGACCAACTCATTCTCATAGTGGCACAACATTCTCCGCACTTTTAACTCCCAATTACAACTCCCATTTCGCCGCACTAATTCCATCTCGCAATCGCACCATCATCACACAATCGTCGCTCTCATACATTCCTTCTTTAAACTCAATTACACTCCGACACAAGTCATGGCTTCATCCGGCTTCACTACCATCAACATGGCTTTCCCGTAAGTTCATTCACTCGAATCTCTCATATCTAGCAATCAAAGACTCAAGCACCTCGTAAGTCGTTCAACAAATTTCATCTTTTGCATCCCATTCCCGCGCAATACAATCCAATTCCCCGTGGGCCTTCCATTCCTCGTTTGTGACTACAGCAACAACACAACATTGGTCTTCTCACCTTGAAACTCATTAAACCTCATTCTCAATTCAACAAAGATAACCCGAGTGAAAAAACCTCATCTCAATCTCAACTCAAATCCCATCATTCTTCTCAAATTTCACAGCTTCTAACTGGTCTTTAAAATCCAGCTTCCGACCAACACAATCACCACTCCACAACAGCCTCAACGATCTAATTTCTCCATATGATTCCTCCCCCAAATCAACAAAGAAAACTTCATCCGAATCACCACCATCAAATACCTCATCACCATTTCCCTTCTTCGATGTCGAATCCTCTCATTCTTTCTCTCGCCCATTTCATCTACTCCATCTCTGCTTAACCAGCATCATCTTCCACCATTCCAATTTCATGATTTCTTCCGAAATACGGTGCCGGCTCCACTTCCGCATCGACTCCTTTTCATCTCTGCTTCATTCGATCACAACAATACTGTGAAATCTTCCACTTCAAATCCATCCTTTAATCGTCGTATCTGGTTCATGTAGTACAGCAGCCTCCGCTACTTTACTTCTCACCTGTGTGAAAGAGATGAACGAGAAAACATCTTCTCGATTTCGTGCTTAAGTCAGGCTTGTGGTTAGATGGTACACCCCATCACAGACAATCCACCCTATATGGGTGCCCCGAAAACTTCATGGGTGCCTTTTAACATTTCCATTTAAAATAAAATCACAATTCTTTAACCGTGGTCAATTTGTATTTAGTCCACCTCCCAACAGAATTACCCTTAATCTTGACTGACTCTTATAATGTTCGCCACCAGATGACAATTTTGTCTTTTTGGCTCAAATAGAGTAATTTCTTCTTCTTTTTCCTCCATGCGACTCCGAGTACCTAATAACTCAAAAGCGACATAAGATACATAATTTACAAGAAAACTCGCAAAGAAAGCATAAACAATAGATAGATATTACTGTTTTACAACACCTATCAAGTTGCTATGACCCAAAGTCGAAGACTTGATAAACAAATATGTCACACACATAAAAGTCTATTGGAATAGATAAATCTGTCTCCCACTAAAATATCTACGAGTTTTGTTCCGTTTTTTTTTATAAATCAAGGTGAATAGAACTAATTGATATACCAAACTTATATTCTAAAAACACCTAGAAATATCAATCACCTCACAATAATCTTAACGTATGGCAAAATGGAAACAAGATATCATGGAATCACAAACGATGAGACGAAGATGTTTGTGACTACTTTTATCTTGCCTATCTGAGAATAAATCTCGAGCCAATCTTAAAGAAGATAGTACTCACAGACAAAGAATGTTATCTCCATAAACGCATTTCACCACTTCGATGGCTCAAATTACTTGTGGTGGAAAATTGCTTATGCTCCTTTCAAGCGTGATTTTCAATCATGGGTTTATATTGTTAATGGTCAATCCTTTCGTTATCGCAGTATACATGCAAATGCTCCAAGGATATCGGGTGCATAGGAACCTCGCCGAGATTCTCGCTCGCAAAGCAAAAATTTCGACGTTAAATGCTATCATTCATGCCATTACCCCGGATTCAAGAACATGTGACTACGTGCATTCGGTCTAAAGATGCTTAGATATCTTAGAAACCGTATTTGAAGGAAATATCATTGAAAAGGAAGCCATAAGCTTCAAACCTAAATTCCGATTGGGAAAACCTTCAGAGACAAGATGAAGATTCATTTGATAAGTTTAATCACAAAGTGTCTCAAATTGTTAATACATCTTTGTATCGGGGTAAGACTATCCCTAAAAGAGATATCAGATGAAAATTCTCGATCGGGCCGCCATCTAGATACAATTCTAAGAATCATTCCATCGTTGAGGGTAATAACTCTGATACTCTTTCCGTAAATACTATGGTTGGAAAGTTAAAATTACTGATCATGATCAGAATATAGCCGAACTTTTAAGTGCTTAATGTCATGTGACCATTAAGGCAAGTGAAGCTTCTAACTTGTCATGGGTCGATGAGTGTCGTTTAATCAATATGATCTTAACATCAACGATTACACAAAAAGATCAAGGATATTGTGAAGAAAAGCAAAGATCCGAGAAATACCTTCTCCCTATGTTGCTAACATGATTCTGGTTCCTAAGAAGAAATATCTCAAGATATCAATGGTATATGTTCGATTTTCACTTTTCTCATAGAAGTCTCCATTAACTCAAATTCCGGATTTGAATGTGAGTCCGACACATGAGATTTTAGATTTCTTGGATAAAAGTAAGAAATTCACAAGGAAAATATTCAACTAAAGACTTTGTCGAGAAATTGAATCATCACTTAGGTTAAAACTCTTGAGATTGGATTATCTTAATGATGATTTCACTTAACCCTATCTCTCAAATAAAAGAGATTAATTCTCTCAAGTGTGACCTCGCAAAGGTTGATTTGGAAGCTACGACAAAATTTCAAAGAATGTTATTTTGTGACAAGCTTTGAAACACAAAAGGTTTAGGGTTAAAAATAAGACCGTGAGCACAATCAACTCGTTTGTTCCGACCTTGGTTTTGGAACAACTCGATTTTTTTTTGTTGTGATAAACATGAGTCATCTCTACAAAGCAAAACTCTTTTGTTGTTTTTTCTCATTTTGTGGAAGTGCGTAGTCATGTTCAAAGTAAGTGTCGAGATTCAAGAGGAACAACAAAAGAATTTCCAAACTTCAAAATGACATGCAAAGGATGAGTCCCATTTATGGAGAAAACAACAAACAATTGAGTACAAGAAGAAGATGACTAAAAGAATTAGAGCTTCGACAAGGTAAGTCCGTTTACCAACAAACCTTGATATGTCATCTTGTACAGAAGTAGTGAACGTTGTGTTCACTCCATTACTATCTAATCATAGTAATGAGAAGAATCCTTATTGTTGACTTGAATAAGGATCACATCAAGGTTACTCAAATCTATAACATATGTTGGTTATTTTCTTCATTTATGACTAAAAGTTATTTTGAGCAAGTGAATATTTTGTTGGTTAAGATGGGGAGCAATGGAACTCGAATCATGAAGACTTTTTAAAGCTTCTTTAGGGTTATTTTTCCTAATAAGTCTATTTATGTTCATTAGTGATCGCTGTCAGAGTGGCGACAAAATAAATTACACTTTCTTACTACTCAAAATATATAATGAAGCAAGGGCAAGAAAGGATCGCTCCCCCAAAGAGAGACTAAGGTTTTCAAATTGTTTCTGTTTCCTATAAATAACACCGGGGTTTTCTGATTTTTATATACTAAAATAAAATAAAGAAAATGAAGAAAAGTAAACAAATAAATTCAAGGATGTGAAAATATTGATAAACGCTTTCATCTTCAATTGTAAACAAGTTTTTGAATGTATGAATAGAATTCGTATTTTAATCTCGCTTATCATCAAAAGCCTAGAATATCTTATTGCAAGAATACTCCATAAATTTCCTAAGTCATCAACACACACATTAGAGTCATGCGATGAATTCTACCTAAAGAATAACCTAACGCCTTGCGCTAATTAAGTTCAATTCCTAGAGCATTAAGTTTCGTAAATAGGCTAATCAATGCAATTGTAATACATTACGCACAATAATTCCGGACAAAGGTCAACTTCTACATATGACTACAAGAGCGTACCACTACAAGCCGTAATCATATCATGCTACTCGTATTCAAGGTTATCGCCGATGATGAACCATAAATTAGCTATAGATATGGATGAGTTCAATCAATTACTAGACTAACTAAACAAACATTCAATCATATTGCAATACATCAATCATGCAATTATTATAACCCGTAGAAATCAAACGATAATATCAAGAGAAAACTAACTCATAAAAATCATAACTTGTTTTCAAAATCCAACTACATCTTTAACCAATAAAAATAAATCAACTACTTGGGTTTTTGGAAATCATCATAAAGAGTTTAGAAGAATCATCATGTGAAACCCTGAAAACAAGTGTAAGCCTCCCTAATGGAGATATTAGGTTTGTAGAAAGACTTTTCTATTTATATGCTTCTCCCATTCCAAAGGATACTTTTTCCAAATTTAGGTCTTCTCAAAATCCATCTCCAAGTGGTCCACCAAGCCCATGAGTTAAAACATCTCTTCGGAAAATCGGGTCCAAAATCGGGTCGCTGATTGGCCGACATCATCACGGAATCCGGTCATCGGCTCGAATTTGGTCACGGAAACTGATTCTCGCCACCCGAGTTATCGATATTATCACCTGATTCATACAATCCCCACTTTCGGTTCCAAAATACGGCAACAGAACTAGTATCACCAAATAAGACCACCGCTTCTCTCTTTTCGCACTGCTCCACTAGAACCACCATTGCATTCCCGACTGCACTCCAGTGCAAAGAAGAATGTATTAACATCATTCAAGACACTGCACTCCAAATCGACCAACTTCTCCATTCCCGCAAATTCATTTCATTACCATACCTAACACCGTAACCCGCCCTAACATTCATGCCATTTCATTCAATCCCGCAATTTGAGTAGTAGCACACACGTAATCAAATTCTAGCCGACACTTGTTTGATTCCTTTCCCGCAGCCTCAACCATTTCAAGCCACCGCCCCGACTCAAACTATGCTCTCAATCTAGCCTTTAGCCTCGCCATTCTTCGTAGCAAGAAACCACCGTAAACCTTTTGTAACATCCATGGTAGCACAATCTCCCAAATGATTTTACTCGCAAACATACCCAGATCAAGTGCCACCACTTGAATCGCAACGCAACCATCTTCTTAGTCACCTCAATACACCAAAGACAACCTACACTTCGCAACACACCCAAAACCGCAGCCTTCAACTAATGCCGCACAAGCACTGTGGTTTTGTTATATCATTCATGGGAAAACTCACAAAACCTCCATTCCGCAATCAAACCACAATTCCATACCTGGGCCAACCCATTCTTCACTGTAAACTTGATTCAATATGAACACACATCCAATACCAGCACCATCTGGCGTTTCCAAGTCCACTCAAGGAAGTTCAACATCGCCTCGCCACCTTTCACTTACATCTCTAATATGCTCCTTCCCTTACACCTCTAGCCCATCACTACCTCGATTGCACCAACTCCATATTGCTTCAATTGCCGCAACCGCAACACCACCTCCACCTCGCAATGACACATTTCATCCACCGCAGCAAGAACAACTCCCGTAGTTCAAACAAATCCCATCTTCTCACAAAGATCGCCTTGTATCAAACCACAAAGATTGCAACCAACACTGCTCCAAGATAACACATCTTCTTAACAATGGTCAGCAAGCCACCGCCCTAGAATGGACTTCTTCTTGGTCGAACCTACGAGAAGCAAATACCAATCCTGTTTGCCAATTCATTAATTCATCACTGCCATCATCTACAACTCCAAGCATCAATCTCCAACTACCTATTGTTCATACACTCAGGCCACATTTTAGTTCAACAGCAACATCACTACTTCTACCAAAGCCCTTTGTCAACCATCAAAGAGATAACTCCACACGCTCTGCAACCAAGAATCCTCAACCTCCATAGAAACACCCATAATCTGTGTAACCTATTCCAGCCATACGCCATTATCAAATACCACCGGCCATTACACTATCAGCCTACCCTTTACAGCCTTGGCCGGTAGCCATTCCAGAAGCAAAGAACACAACCCATTTCATTTCTTTCCCGCTACCGATTCTCGTTACCACCAATTCCATCACTGTTGTAGCTCCATTTCAGTTCATGCCACACCGCAAGCATCCCCGGCTATTGCGAACTCGTATCCCATCAACACAAGACCAATTTTCAACTAACTTTCATTCCTCGTGATCAATATGAATATCAAGCGCCTTAACTCTTCAGTTAAGCTTATGAATTCCACCAAAGATTTCGCCATTCAACTCCATTAATGCCTTCAGTTCCATTCCTGTTTGACATTGTGAAGAAGTGGTAAGTCTAGAATTTTCAAACACATTGCTCGCAACTTCAAAGTGGCAAGAAGATATGAATATGCCGTTGATTTAATCCTCATTCTATCTCCTTTCCCTCACAGAAACATTTAACCCATTCATTCAAATAATTTCAAACTCAAAATCTCTTCTTTAATCTCTCCATTCTTCCACAAACCAATCATTGGCAGACATCATTTCTTCGGTTATACCCAAGAACTACCTTTTTCAACCGCTTACTTTTATGGCTTACTGCTTTAACTGAGACAAACCCATTGTTTCTGGGCGTTCGGACCCTCAATCACGCAAAGAGTCCGCTCTGGCCATCACCATCTTCAATGGCGGAGCTTGTGTTTCTTCCTCAGATTTCTACGGCTTGAATTGGGTTCTAACTATCAAACACAAAACCCAAACTCCCATTTCTCCTTCTCTTTGCCGACTTCAGTGGTAGTCAGCTGATCTCATGAACAACCCCCATCGATCTCTCATGAAAGCAACAAGAAGAAAATGTTGCGTCTCCTAGCTCGAATCGATAAAGGACTCTGTCCCCTTCTCAGAACAAAGTGACCTAGTTTGCTTTGAATTGTTTCTCCATCAGCCGACGTGCCTTGCCAAAGTGGTGCAAATCCACTAATGTAAGCTACGCTTGAAGATGCTCTTGTACTTGGTGTATATGCCAAACTAGGCCCATGACTCGCGCTCCCCGCTTGTTGCACCCAAGTTCACTTGGCCGGTGACACACGGATATGAGCTTTTAAGCGCGCAACGCAATACACCCCGCTTGGAATGCCCTTCTCCTTATGCATTTAAGTCACTGTACTCAAAAAGAAATAAAAGCAAAACATAATATACAATTTCACAAGAAAACTAATAAGAATAGTGTAAGAAGTCGTTACTAAAATTAGGTGTTTTAGACACCTATCATATTCCCCCACACTTAATCTTTGCTAGTCCTCGAGCAAATCAAATAAAAATACAACAACTCTGTGTCGTTGACCGGTTGTCAATCCGTCAAATATAATTTCACTTTCTTACGCACTAAATTTAAATGAAGCACAAGGTAAGGAAGAGTTCGTATCCACAGAGGCGTTTGTTGTTATGTAAATTTCAGTTTCTAAAATAACCCAAGGTATGTTTGTTGTGTTTTAGAAGTAAAAGTAGTTGTAAGCAAAGTAAATAGTTTGAGAAATCAATAAGGAGAAGATATTGGTCACGGGATAGTATCATTCATAAACATGTATTTTCATCAATGATTAGAATTGGTATTTTAATCTCGTATTTATTAAAAGTCCTAGGATATCTTGATCGCAAGTATAACCTCCCAATCAATTCCCCTCGTTTTCATCACAACCACATTAAAAGATGCATATGTGAATTCTTCACAAAAGCAACCTAAAGTGTAAAAGCACAATTAAGTTTAACTCCCTAAGAGCATTAAGTTTTGTGGAATAAGACTCATCAATGCAAACGAATGTGTAAAAGCACTAGACGTTTTAACAAAAGTTATGACTCACTTGTGACTAGTAGGATGTATCACTACAAGCACTAACCACAATTATGCTACTTAGAATCGTGGGATAAACAACTTTTTCGTATGAAAACCCTAATATAGCTCTGTAGATGAACACAAATCGATTGATTAGGACTCAACCTAACAAGTTTTCAAATCTTATAACACTATTAATTGTGAATCACAAACAATAATTAATGGACAAAACTAATTCATTGAATCAAAAGCATGTTGAGAAATCAACTTTTATCCCATAACCAATAAGATGTTTAGCTACTCATAGCTATGGAGTTCATCATCATCAATATTAATAATAAAACAAAGAAGAAGAAGAACAAAACCAAACCCTAGAAGTGTAAACAAAAGTGGCTCCCCAAAAATTCCAAGCAAAAAGATATCCCATGTGTTGTAAAAAAACCTCCTTTTATAGCCTTTTTTCTCCTTCCAAAATTAGGTTTAGTCTTCAAGGTCCACAGGTGAGAGTCCACCAAGCCCACGAGGACGAAACCCGTAGAAAATATGCCCAAAACGGTCGCCGAATCCTGGTATTATGGCCGGAAATCGGCCGAATGTCAGCCGAAATCGCTCGCGGTGATCAGCAAGTCCGCCTGGCCACAGGCCAACGAGTCAAATCGCGTTGGATCGGTCATCAACCGGCGAGCTCACTGGATCGAGTCAATCATCGAGTCGAACCGAGTCGGCTAGCTAACTCGGCCGGGTCCGGTCTCAGGCTGCTACAAGGCTACGGGCTCCAAGTCTCGGTACTGTCGGTGGCGCCATGTACGCTGATGGTCGTGTTTTCCTTATGGCCTAGATGGCTGTGTTGCTTTACCTACTCCCCCTGCAACTCAGCTTCACCTGCAGCTGCTCACCACAGCACAGCCATCACTAAAATCATTCTCCCTGTAATGCTCAGCTCAACATACACTAGCTCCATCACTACCTCCTGCAACATCCTGCCTCACATAGTCCCTGCAATTCAACTCATTTGCACAATAACAGCTCCACCTGCAATATACAGAGCTTAAGCACCACCATAACTTCTATTGCAGGCAACAGCACCTGCCATCTATTGATGCCTTCCCGAAGCTTCACTTGCGTCACTACTACCAGCACCCAAATCCATCAGCCACCTCAGGCAAAACCAATCACCAATTCCATCAATTGCACACTCCACCACTCTACTCTACCCGCCAGAAACTCACACCCGAACCGTACTAACAATTCTCCCTCGTGCAGCAATGTCTCATATTGCCTGCAATTCTCCTCAGTCCATGTGCACTAATTCCTGCCATTCATGACCACCTGCAAGTCCATTCATCAATTGAGACACCTTCTCAGCTCAGCCAAGCTCACATCCCAGCTGCCACTCACCAGCTGCACTTCAATTGTCAATAGCTTCCCCTGAAATCCACAAGCATCTCAGAGCCATGACAGCAACCACCTGACCTTCTCCTGCAATGCCAATACCAGCAATAATTCTCTATAGCTCTTCCTGGCAAGCACACATAATTGTACTGCAATTCCAGTGACATCTCAATTGCCACCTCCTGTCTTCATTGCAGCATCACTTAACCTCACCTGCAGTTCCAACCTGAGCAGCTCCACTCATCCATTCCCTGGCAACCGGACTCCACTATCTGCCGCAGACATCTCAGCCAAGAAGCCCTAATACCACTTCGAACTCGCAATTTCATAACACAGACTCATATATGCTCAGAGTCTTCCCTTGCCTCCAGAGCCACCTGCCTTCCATATGCAGGACCACTTCATAACCATTTTCTCAATTGAGCCATGAACTTCAGCTCCATCACCTCTGGCCAACAACATCACCACCAACAGAGCCACTTGCACAGCTCCACAGTGCTCCAATTCTCAGCATCACAAGCCCCAGAGTCTATGATACTGCTTCTCAATCACAATCCACCATCTCTCAGCTTCAACTTGCCATCTATAGTCCCCTGGCTCACAGCACTACACCATCATTTCTTGCAAGAATGGTCATCACCAAAGGCACATTCACCTCCTTATTACAAGCTCAACAACATGACCTAAGCTTCAGCATTTGATTTTTCACCGTGATTTGAACTACAACAAAGAAACCCATGTTTTCAATTTTTCACTAACTGGGCCATTTAACCAAACCCCGACCTGGGCAGCAGCCAAATCCATTCCATTCCTCTCCACATCACCTTGTCTTGCAGCAATCTTCATACCCTTTCCTACAATTAAAATCTCATTTTCTCCATTTCAGCCATCACAGTCTTCAACCCTAATCAATTGAACCAATTTATCAACCATAGTAGTTCTAATCGAAACCCCTCTTCGACTGAGCATCCATCGCCAATCATCTTCAAATCCTCCCCGTATTTCCTCTCATGAATCCTCTCAACTCAACAACACTCACACTCACCGCACCTTCGATTTTCAACCCTAAATCCATCTCGCTCATCTCCAAGAACAAGATAAAGATCTACATCACTCATCGCCTCACTCT
>JAJJWW010011544.1:0-105233 GCA_023531295.1 Papaver armeniacum | reverse complement strand
TCATGAAAAACATGACTCAGCTTGATAAGCCTTAAATTTTTGTAGCACCGTTTTTTAAGCACCATAAAAATAAATACCAAGTCTTTTTTTCTTTATAGTCAAAGAATTATTATGTTTAGATATAATTATTCAATACGATCATGATTACAAATAACTATAAATATTTAGAATTTGATTTTATGTATAAATTTATATATATATATATATATATATATATATATATATAGGTATTTTGTATATAAAAAAAAGTTAGATTATAGGAAGTATCCTTATAAAGTATCTCGAGAGGTATCCCATAGTATCCCCTACCCTTTTGTAATTAAAAAAGGTGACACTTTAAATGGAGTATCTCGTCACGTATCCCCGTGTATCCCCAAGTATCAAATCACGATCACGGTAGCCGATACCTGGATCTGTCACCAATTTTGAAGTATCCCAGTGCTTCATGGGGGAGAAAATTCCTAGTTGTTGGTATTGGTGCTATGTGATGTTCACCAATTGTGATAGCACAGGCTCATCCGAAGCCGACAACTCTATGTGTAGAAGATAGTACAAATCGGGTGCCACCTATGGAAGGGCCGGCCAAGAAGTGTACATATTAGAGAAATTGTAAAGCAATGAGATGTTCAAACAAAAACTACTGCGATTCCCAATCTTCAATCTATCGACTGAATATTAGTCAGAGTAAAGTCATAGCTAACAGTCTAGATAGTCAAACCGTTAGTCATTGGTCAAGGTAAAGAATGAGTTAGCTAGGTGGAGGTATTATTCAATTTGAGTTAGGAGCTAGATCGGATCAAGTGAGTTAACTCATTTGGAGTAGATATCGGACAGAAGATTTCCTCGTTTCTCCATCCAGAACACACAACACCGGCAACAACTCCGCCTTTACCCATCTTCGGTTGTATTGCAACTCCATCAACATATTTATCTCAGTGCTCGACACCACCATCTCCTTAGTATAGTTTCACTTATACCCGCAACAACAACACCAACTTTGCCTCAAGCCATTTCAACCGCACCAAACACCGCAATTACTTGACTCCATTTACAAACTCACTAATACCCCGTATCTTGTTGCAGTAACATCTTCATGGAAGCACCAACATCCAAGGTCGTTCATTACCACCAACTCCATCCTTGAGCTTGTTATCATGTGTGTCAAAATTTCTGTAAGTCCCACATGCAATATAAATTCTAATAAAATTTCACATAAGCAACTACCGCCAATCTCTGGTCGAGAAATCTAGCGGAGAAGCAAAAGGGTCCAACGGTCAAAAATCGAATGTGACAAACCACGATCCAAAGGACCGAAATTGCTCCACCGAGGTTTTGATTGTCTTCCAACAACTGTCATACTCGAGAAGGAACCCTTCCGATTGCTTCCTCAAAAAGACTTTGCGTTTGTTCGTTGCTTTAACATCCTCTTTCTTTGTCTCACCTTTCGGATTCCAACTTCTTAACATTCGCCTTCAAAGTGGTGAGCTCTTCCTCCATGGCTTTCGCTTCCCCCGACTCCATTCTTAGCGTCATCAAAACCTCCTGGTTTGTTTCTTCCCACCTCCATGCTTTTCCTTAACTTGGTAGCGGAGTTCCCCGATGTAATGGTGCAGTAATCTGTCATCTATGCGAGGAAAGAGAGAATCCTGCATAAATTGTGAACAAACAACTAGTAAGCAAATAAATTCAAAGATAAACGTTCGGAGAAATTTAGAATCACCCCACCATATGGGAGTCATTACGAGTTGATTGGGTCCAAGAATTTGGAAAAACTCTCAAGAAACAGAAACCAAACTAGATTGACAAACACTTCCAGCAAACTTGGAATACCAATTCATCTAAGTTCAAAATGATTGACATGAAAAGTCACACTGCCGGAAGCGGGCCACATAGTGAGCCAATCTTAGACTAAACTTTCATGAAAAAGAGCAGCGAAAACGTCATTATGCATGGCTGGTAACATGTACAAAATATATAACAGTGAAATACAACAATGCACAATTGTCAATAGCATGGATCTAGTCATTAAAGGGATATGGTTATTATTTTTCTTTCGAGGCAGTTGAATTGATAGATATTTCCAACACGGCTGATAAAGAAAGCAACTCCAGATCAAACTTTCACAAAAGTAAGACAAACTACTAGTCAATTTCAAATTAAACAAATATATATTTAATCAAAGAATCTAATCACGTTAACATCCGAATTTAACTTAACATAATCACAAGAAGAAGAATTACCCATAACGGAAGCTTCCAAAAGATGTTTAGCCATTAAGACCTGATGGATTAACAACACCAACTTTGCCTCAAGCGTTTCAACTGCACCAAACACTGCAATCACTTCAACTCCATTAGCTCACTAATAAAAATGGCTAGTTCGATAAAAAAAAATGGCTATAAATGAAATTTTCGTAATGTCCAATCCAACAAATTTGCTTATGAAATCCAAAATCATGGTGGTTTGTAAGATTACAGTATACCTAATCTCAATTCCAAATAAAATTCATGTAAATTTAGATTACGATTTATGATTTCGAAACCCACCCTATGATTCTTCAATTTCGACACAAACCCTAACTTCTCTGCTCAATTTCTTTCTATCTCCTCTATCGGTTTCATGGGTGAAGAATAGAGCTGGCAAACAAGCCAAAACCCGCGGGTTAACCCGTACCGGACCGTGAAAACCCGCGCCCGGCTTGGCTGGTTGTCTAAACAAGCCGGGTTAGGGTTGAAGAAATGCCGGCTTGTGAGAAAACGGGTAAACCCGGACCGGCCCGTAAACCCGCAGGTTCAACCCGAAAACCTGTGTGAATCATATATATACAAAGTTACCCATTTTATAACCCTAAAAAGTTAAAATGTTCAGCTTTTCTTCACTCGCAGCGGCAGCCATCGTCTCATCTCCATCAGAACTCCAAAAAATCTACATTTTAATCTTGGTTAAAAACAAACTTTTGCTACCGATCTACAATCAGTAGATCTTATTCTCCAAACCCATTTCAACTTTTCTCGAAAATATGAAGTACCAGTACCAAGATTTTAATTTGATTTGGGGTTCATCTTGTCTTTTACATATTGATACCTTTGCTCTTTCTATGTAGAATTTACAATCAGATCTAAATCTTTGCTAGATTACTCATTTAATTAATCTATAGTTGTACTGCTAATTGCAATAAATCCCTTTACACAATGAAGGAAAAGCTACAGTTGTCTCGCCTATTAATTTCTATAGATTTTGATTGAGATTGGGAGTCACCGATGATGATTTTTAGGCGTGGCGTTTCCACGATGACTGCAAAGACTCTTTAGCTAATGAGGATCCCTCTCTGCATGTTGTTAATCTACGGCTAATGATTTTGGGGTCATGAGCTTGAACTCACCACCACAGCTAACAGGATGGATTGCAAACAGTGGAGACCCTTCTGGAATAGGGATTAATTTGGAAGGTGTTACCTGCACCGGCACATCCGTTACAACTTGCTTTGTAAGAAGACTAATCCCAAACAGCAACCTTCTCTATTTCAGTCTTTTAGTATTGTTAGTGTACTGAGTTTATGATTGCTTTGTTTTTTCCAAATCAGAAAATGTTCAGGTCCTCAACTTAATGGTGGTTTGAAGCTCTGTGATTGTGAATAAGATGGAGTTTCAGAAATTGAACAGAGATTGAAAATGGATTTTGATTTTTGTGTTGATGTGTTTGATTTTTGTATTGAAATTGGATGGATTTTTCTTTGATTTTTGTGTTTAATAGAGATTGCAGATGGTCAAAATTTAATTAGGACCACAAATTATCTCAATTAAATTTTAATTTTAAAGAAACCGGGTTAACCCGTTGTTTATGGGTGAAAATCGTTTCTACTGATTTCGGTAATTTCGGTGGGTGAGTGAGAAACTGATTCAAACCCTAAACAAATGTGCTGCACGTGAGCACTTTATAGGTTCGAGAGATCGGATTCGTACAAGTCCTGGCCTAAACCAAGAAATGGCCGTTCCCGGACTTGCTTCTTGATCACAAAGTGGAGGAGAAGGGTTGATTTGGGGAGGGAAGCAAAGAAAGGTGTTGAGGAGAGTAGTATCTCGACTTGTATCAGAAAGTGAAAGCTTAGGAAGATTGCAAGAGATGGAAGCTTTTGAGAGAGCTTGCAAAGTTGCCTTTCTGAGAGTGTAAGTGTAGTATATTCTCCTGACCGAGACTTGTGTCTGGTGGAAATAGGTAAGACCTATTTATACAAGTCGAGATTGAAACGTACCCTGGCCTCATGAAGGAAGAGAGTAAAGGGTGAAATAATGGGAGGAGGTGGTAACCGCATGGTTTAATGGGTGAAAACGTTTTTCACCATTATTTCCTCTTTTATTTGACCGCTTTATTCCTTTTCACGCTTTCTTAATGTGAGCGTAGTGTACACTGCATGCTGTGACCGCCAAACCAAAACCCTAAAGAAGCATCCCCCAGTTTGTGTTGATGTCTCGAGTGTTGGTTGCATCTTGAGTGCAAATGGCGCTACTAGTGGCGCGTGTGGCATGTTCCAATGGCATGTGCGGAATGCCTTGGTGGTAGGTTGCACGGTTTGCAAGTTAGGTTACCAGCGTGTGGGTTTGGCATATGCGGAATGCCTTGGTGGTAGGTTGCACGGTTTGCAAGTTAGGCTACCGGCGTGTGGGTTTGGCATGTGCCAACGGCATGTGCGAATGCCTTGGTGGTAGGTTGCACAGTTTGCAAGTTAGACTACCAAATGCGCGTTTGGCATGTGCCAATGGCATGCGTGGCCATTAGGGCCGTGACCTTGATAGGGAAACTAGCTAGCGAGCATGTTGGCATGTGCCAATGGCATGCGTGGCCATTAGGGCCGTGACCTTGATAGGGAAACTAGCTAGCGAGCATGTTGGCATGTGCCAATGGCATGCGGGGCCATTAGGGCCGTGACCTTGATAGGGAAACTAGCTAGCGAGCATGTTGGCATGTGTCAATGGCATGCGGGGCCATTAGGGCCGTGACCTTGATAGGGAAGCTAGCTAGCGAGCATGTTGGCATGTGCCAATGGCATGCGGGGCCGTTAGGGCCGTGGACTTGATAGGGAAGCTAGCTAGCGAGCATGTTTGGCATGGTTGCCATGGTGCGCAGAGTGCGGCTTGGTTTGGCATGTTTGCCATGGTGCGCAGAGTGCGGCTTGGTTTTGGCATGGTTGCCATGGTGCTTGAGTGCGGCTTGGTTTGGCATGGTTGCCATGGTGCGCAGAGCGGCTTGGTTTGGCATTGTTGCCATGGTGCGCAAAGATGCGGCTTGGTTTGGCATTGTTGCCATGGTGCGCAGATATGCGGCTTGGTTTGGCATTGCTTCCATGATGCGCAATGTGCGGCTTGGTTTGGCATTGTTGCCATGGTGCGCAGAGTGCGGCTTGGTTTTGCATGGTTGCCATGGTGCGCCAGTGCGGCTTGGTTTGGCATTCTTCCGCCATGATGCGTATGCGTTTGATTTGGCATTGTTGCCATGGTGCGCAAAGATGCGGCTTGGTTTGGCATTGTTGCCATGATGCAGAGATACTGCTTGGTTTGGCATTGTTGCCATGATGCGTAGTATGCGGCTTGGTTTGGCATTGTTGCCATGGTGCGCATGATGCGGCTTGGTTTGGCATTGTTGCCATGGTGCGCAAAGATGCGGCTTGGTTTGGCATTGCCGCCATGGTGCGCAGTGCGGCTTGGTTTTGGAATTAGGGTTCCGTGTTGAAAACCTAATCCGGTATTTTGAAAAATACCCATATTAATTATTGACACTGAAAGTTAAATGCTCTTAGTTAATGTGTTGCGGGTAACACTAGGTCATGGGGTTTTCGATTTTACCCCTTGTCTAAAAACCACCATCAACATTAAGTCCCCCGCTAGCTCGGAACAGGGGCTTTGTCATGCGAGGTAAGCATAAGATGGTGACAAACTATCAACAAGAAACCGTAAAAGAGAATTGAGGAGGCTTGTCTCGACCTTTTATAAATAGGATTTGGAATCCTTGCCTGGTAGTTTTGCACAAATCGGGAGGGTCGGGCGTATTTGGGAAGTCGCATCATTGAGAGACGGAAGTCGGGCGGCATTGAGAAGTTGACGCAGTTAGGAACCGGGCGCCCTGGCTGGTGGGACCGGCGCGAGGTATGGAAGTCGTGTGTGTGCTTAAGGCGTGACTTGGGCTGGTCATTGGGAAGTTGACGCGAGTTAGGAAATTGGGCGTGCTAGCTGGTGGGACCGGCGCAAGGTAGGGAAGCCGTGCGTGCTTTTGGCGTGACTTGGGCGGTCATTGGGAAGTTGACGCGAGTTAGGAAATTTGGCGTCTTAGCTGGTGGGACCTAAGCGCAAGGTAGGAAGGCGTGCGTGCTTCTTTGGCGTGACTTGGGCGGTCGTTGGGAAGTTGGCGAGTTGGGGAAACCGAGCGTGCTAGCCGGACCTGCAAGGTAGGGAAGCCGTACGTGCTTCTTTGGCGTGACTTGGCGGTCATTGGGAAGTTAGGCGCAAGCCGGTGGGGCCAGGTGCAACTTGAGCGACGTTGAGAAGTTGGGCATAAGTTGGGAACCGGAGGCGTGCTAGTCTGGCGGGACCGGCGCAAGGTGGGGAAGGCGATTGCGCTAGGCACGAGACCGGTGTAAACAAGGAGGGAGTAGTTGTTTCTACAGATAGCAAAGTTTCCTTGTTTTTCCTTCCTTCACGCGCGCGGCTTCGATCTGGGCATTGTCCATGCTAAAATCTGAAAGCGTTATGTCCCCCATTGCTTCCTTTCCGTTTTTAAGGTTACGTATTCATACCCAACGTAATTGCATCATCTCCTCGTTTGAGAAAGGGTTCTTCTTGTTGAGTTTCTCTCTTTGTCATGTCGCACAGAGAGGCGAACCATCTTCTAACCAAACTGGTTCTCCCGTGAAGGCGAGAGGTCCGACTGCGGGCAGAGCATCCCAACAAAGGTTATTCGGGTTAAGAAAATCATACCGGTATGTTTTCTTCTTCTTTGGTGGATCGACGTACGCTTTACCGCTTGTTTGATGAATGGAAAATTTTCCTTTTGTGCGGAGATATCCACATTAGAGCATGCGTTAGTGTTATCGACGAGGATGACCTGGTCGTTCCCCTCCCTTCAAATCCAACCTTGTTGGATCAAGTTGCATACTTGGAGAACGCTGATTTAGGGCTCTCTTGTCATGAATACCCTATGCGAGTTAAATCGTTTGGGACTCGTATGAGGTGTCTCTCCTCCAATTATCGGAATGTTAGCGGTTTCACAGTGCGGAAAGAATTCGTGGTCCTTTATAACGAGGATATGAAAGACATGCGGCCATATATCGCTACTAGGAGCACAGTGAAGTGATGTTCATCTGCCTTGGTTTCCGTAGTGAACTGTCTTTTGCCAATGATTGCTGAGATGGAGAATACGTCCATCCGTGCCGCTGCAGAGTTAGCCATTCAAAGGTGGGAGAACATGGTGTCCTCCTGCGAATCCTTGGAGTTTAATATCAGCTGGTTGCGGAATCGTCTCAATATTGTGAAAGTCGACAAAGCTGGTATTCTTGCTGGTGTGATTCCTGCCACAGAAACAATGCTTGAAGAGGAGAAAGCTTTGGCCTTGGAGTCTCATAGGATTGAAGATTTAACTTGAGATTCGAAGAGTAGGAATTTTCGATGTAGCATGTTGCAGGGAAGTGATTAGGCGTAGTATGCCTTAAGCCACTTTCCGTTGATGACTGTCTCTAGCTTTCCCCATCTTCTTTGATAATCTTGTAGTAACCATTTGCCATACGCTTTAGTGATTATGTACGGCCCTTCCCATTTGGGAGAAAAACTTCGAGTGCCGATGCATCTTACTGGATGTGACACTAGAATGCTGGAAATTACATGATGACATATTCTCGGATAGTGCAGCTCGGGATCCTCCGCGGCCTCGTAACGTGTTGAAGCGTCTTCTAGACAGAGAGGTGATGATATTCTCGCGTTCCACCCTTGAAGAGTAGAGGACCTTGTTGTGGGTAAGGATTTTTGGTAGACCGTGTCTTGAACTTTGACAGTGAAGGGATCCCATGTATATCTTCCGTCCTAAAGTATGGTTTACGTGTTTCCATCTTTGTAGTAATTGCTTCGCTGCGGTGAAGCTATGGCCGGTATCAACGAATGAGGGGCAAATGATTCTTGGGAGGAGATGTAATCGGGAGAAACTACATTGTCGTGGTAACAAAGTAGGTTGGGATCGATGTTCTATGGGCTTCCGTGGAAGTAAAAGGATTGTGGCTATGTTCCTTGATATGAGGAGTGTGGCGGCACGACCTTTGGCAGAAGGGAGTGGCGTTGAAGCGAACGTTGAAGCGGCCGGCTCGGAGAATGTTGATGTGTAGCTACTTTTGGAGAACGTTGATGCAGAGCTACTGGAGAGAATGTTGAAATGACATCTTGCAACTCTCGAGCCTTGACGGCTACCATTTTGAAGTCGGAGGATGCGTCACGTTTCCGTCAAACTCGACATCCCTCAAGAGAACAGAGGTTAGAGTCCCCGCCACATCTATCGATCGTGCTTTATAGGAGAGGTTGGGGTTTGGGAACGGCTTTCTCTGGATGGAAACGTCTGCTTTCCTGATGCAGTGCGGTTGAGGGGTGAAAATATTTCTTGACGCTACGCCTTGGAGAAATATAGAATCTCACATAACTATTTCATCATAGACTGTACGACTTTGTGGTCGAAGTTTCCATTGTGCGGAAGAAGTGTCTCCGTGAACTCAGGAGAGTTGTTGATTTCCCTTACTTTCGATTTTGGAGAAGTCTTTCCTGATCTTCCCGTGTGACGAAATTGGATTGCTTATCCCCTTCTACTGGGTGTTCAAGGGCAACGCGAGCCTCTTCATCTATAACGCGCGTCCTGCTGAAGTATCTCTCGTCTTTTCATCGAATCAACGAGTGCTAAAAGGAGGTCGGCTTCTTCCGGATCTTCCAAGTATCTTGCCCCGATGGTGGAGTAAGCGTCTCGGTGACGGTTGGAGCTTTCATGCTTGAACGACCGTAGGGGGTGGCGGAAGTGGCTCCACAGTTGCGTGATCGTAAGTGTATCGTGCGGAGAGATGACACGGTTTTGATCACGAAATCTTTGAGCCATGGCGCGGCTTTCGATGGGCGTGAGGATGGTGGCCGGAAGGATGGAAGATGTTAGCGCTCGAAGGATGCAACCGTTAGCACAAAGTGTGGCACAAGGTCGGCATGCACATGCGACATGTGTGCTTGGGTAAGCGCTGTCTGCAAGCGCATCAGCAAGCGCTTTCCGGGAAAGCGTCAGCAGCGCCGGGCATGCGCCAGGCTCGCAAGCGCAGATCGTAAGCGCATCCAGGAAACGCGTCACGGTAGGCGCCGGATCGTCTTGGAATGGGCTGGGCGACTTGGTGTGACGCCGGCTTGGATTTCGGTATGGTGTGGACCATTGGCTTGGCACGGTGCGGCTTGGACTTGTTCCTGCGGGTCAGATTGCCTCTTCCCATACGTAGCTCAAACAGAAATCCTTTCCTTATTCAAATTCAAAAAGTATTATGCTTATGAAATGGGTTGGCTCCCCTTTTTACCTCGTATCTTTGTTATCACGTCATGGTGTTAGCGGTAGCGCGGTAGTGATAAAGTGGGCAAGCATATTCATTTATGTACTCCAGCGTTTCTCTTTCAATTTGTTTTATTGTTTTCTTGTGTTGGTGCAAACCATTGCCATAGGTATGCCTTTCATAAACTTGTGTAAATACTTCATCATAAATAATTCTTCAAATGTCACTGTAGTAATGTCTGCTAATAGTGACAAGTTATTGTGCACAGTAGGTACGTACGGGTAGGTGACCCTTTTTTTTTTTTGAAAGGCAAACAAAACTCTGGTTTATGGTTTTTTGTCTTCTTTGGATTTCTTGTTCAAAGTTCGACTGGTTTTTGATAGACAATTTGGTAGCTTTTGAGGATATTGGATTATTTCTGATGAATGGTTTTGACAATATGACTACTGATTATGTTTTTTTGGGAAAGGAATATTGCTTTTATGAAAGTGTGTGCTAGTAATAGGCACAAGACTCGATAGTATGACGGTTTTACTAAGAGCCTAAAAACAGGATCGTATATCTTGCCCAATCTAAATTTACTCACTTGCAAACACGCCTCTCTCCAAGTAAAGGCGCTTTCTTTGGTAGCATCGCCGATTAGTCCCCAATTGCTTGTAGCGTCTTGGCGAGTCCCAGGTTTTAAAGTGTAGTTTTAACAACCGATAACCGGTCACAGCAGTTGAGTCGGACCGAGTCGCAAGTCCCCAATCGCCGGTAGCATCTTCAACGAGTCCCTAGTTTTAAAGTGTAGTTTTACAACCGGTAACCGGTCGTCCGGCGGTTGAGTCGGATTGAGTCGCCTTCCCTTACCATCTTGACATCTCTGGTCGAAGAACGAGATCGGACAGTTGACATTGTAGCCGATAGATCAAATCCTCCCATTGTGGTCGCCAATTGTTTATGGGTGAAAATCTTTTCGCCGATTTCTGTAATTTCGGTGGGTGAGTGAGAAACTGATTCAAACCCTAAACAAATGTGCTGCACGTGATCACTTTATAGGTTCGAGAGATCGATCATGCAAGTCCGGCCTAAACCAAGAAATGGCCGTTCCCGGACTTGCTTCGGTCACAAAGTGGAGGAGAAGGGTTGATTTGGGGAGGGAAGCAAAGAAAGGTGTTGAGGAGAGTAGTATCTCGGCTTGTATCGTAAAGTGAAAGCTTAGAAGCTTGCAAGAGATGGAAGCTTTTGAGAGAGCTTCTGCAAGAGTTGCCTTTAAGAGTGTAAGTGTAGTATATTTCTCTGACCGAGACTTGTGTCTCTGGTGGAAATAGGTAAGACCTATTTATACAAGTCGAGATTGAACGTATCTCCACAGCCTCATGAAGGAAAAGAGTAAAGGGTGAAATAATGGGAGGAGGTGGTAACCGCATGGTTTAATGGGTGAAAACGTTTTCACCATTATTTCCTCTTTTATTTGACCGCTTTATTCCTTTTCACGCTTTCTTAATGTGAGCGTAGTGTACACGCATCTTGGACCGCCAAACCAAAACCCTAAAGAAGCATCCCCAGGTTTGTGTTGATGTCTCGAGTGTTGGTTGCATCTTGAGTGCAAATGGCGCTACTAGTGGCGCGTGTGGCATGTTCCATGGCATGTGCGGAATGCCTTGGTGGTAGGTTGCACGGTTTGCAAGTTAGGTTACCGGCGTGTGGGTTTGGCATATGCGGAATGCCTTGGTGGTAGGTTGCACGGTTTGCAAGTTAGGCTACCAGCGTGTGGGTTTGGCATGTGCCAACGGCATGTGCGGAATGCCTTGGTGGTAGGTTGCACGGTTTGCAAGTTAGACTACCAGCGTGTGCGTTTGGCATGTGCCAATGGCATGCGTGGCCATTAGGGCCGTGACTTTGATAGGGAAACTAGCTAGCGAGCATGTTGGCATGTGCCAATGGCATGCGGGGCCATTAGGGCCGTGACCTTGATAGGGAAACTAGCTAGCGAGCATGTTGGCATGTGCCAATGGCATGCGGGGCCATTAGGGCCGTGACCTTGATAGGAAGCTAGCTAGCGAGCATGTTGGCATGTGCCAATGGCATGCGGGGCCGTTAGGGCCGTGGCCTTGATAGGGAAGCTAGCTAGAGAGCATGTTGGCATGTGCCAATGGCATGCGGGGCCGTTAGGGCCGTGGCCTTGATAGGGAAGCTAGCTAGCGAGCATGTTGGCATGTGCCAATGGCATGCGGGGCCATTAGGGCCGTGACCTTGATAGGGAAACTAGCTAGCGAGCATGTTGGCATGTGCCAATGGTATGCGGGGCCATTAGGGCCGTGACCTTGATAGGGAAGCTAGCTAGCGAGCATGTTGGCATGTGCCAATGGAATGCGGGGCCATTAGGGCCGTGACCTTGATAGGGAAGCTATCTAGCGAGCATGTTGGCATGTGCCAATGGCATGCGGGGCCGTTAGGCCGTGACCTTGATAGGGAAGCTGGCTAGCGAGCATGTTGGCATGTGCCAATGGCATGCTTGAGGTCAGATTAGGCCGTGGCCTTGATAGGGAAGCTAGCTAGCGAGCATGTTTGGCATGGTTGCCATGGTGCGCAGAGTGCGGCTTGGTTTGGCATGGTTGCCATGGTCTTGTAGTGCGGCTTGGTTTTGGCATGGTTGCCATGGTGCGATGAGTGCGGCTTGGTTTGGCATGGTTGCCATGGTGCGCAGAGTGCGGCTTGGTTTTGCATTGTTGCCATGGTGCTGCGATGTGCGCTTGGTTTGGCATTGTTGCCATGGTGCGCAGATGCGGCTTAGTTTGGCATTGCTTCCATGATGCGCCAGATATGCGGCTTGGTTTTAGCATTGTTGCCATGGTGCGCAGAGTGCGGCTTGGTTTTGCATGGTTGCCATGGTGCGCAGAGTGCGACTTGGTTTGGCATGTTTGCCATGGTGCGCGAGTGCGGCTTGGTTTTGGCATGGTTGCCATGGTGCGCAGAGTGCGGCTTGGTTTGGCATGGTTGCCATGGTGCGCAGAGTGCGGCTTGGTTTAGCATTGTTGCCATGGTCGCATATGCGGCTTGGTTTGGCATTGTTGCCATGGTGCGCAGAGTGCGGCTTGGTTTGGCATGGTTGCCATGGTGCGCAGAGTGCGGCTTGGTTTGGCATTGCTTGCCATGATCTGCCATGATGCGGCTTGATTTGGCATTGTTGCCATGGTGCGCGATATGCGCTTGGTTTGGCATTGTTGCCATGGTGCGATATGCGGCTTGGTTTGGCATTGTTGCCATGGTGCTGTGATATGCGGCTTGGTTTGGCATTGTTGCCATGGTGCGATATGCGGCTTGGTTTGGCATTGCTTTATGCCATGGTGCGCAGTGCGGCTTGGTTTTGGAATTAGGGTTCTGTGTTGAAAACCCTAATCTGGTATTTTGAAAAAATACCCCTATTAATTATTTACACCTGAGTTAAATGCTCTTAGTTAATGTGTTGCGGGTAACACTAGGTCATGGGGTTTTACGATTTTACCCCTTGTCAAAAAACCACCATCAACACCCGTAAGCCCGCAAGCTTTACCCGTTACGGGCACGGGTTGAAGAAATGGCCACCCGTGAAGAAAATCAACCCGCAGGTTATGGCCCGTGTTAACCCGAACCCGTGTAACCCGTAACAAGCCAGCCCCGGCCCGCCCGTTTGCCAGCTCTAGTGAAGAAGAAAGAAGAAGGGAAAAAAAAAAAAAAAAAGGAAAAAAAAATCGAATGAGTGGCGAGATTCGATCCCAACCTTAGGTCAATCTACCTCTCGGTTTTACTAAATTGCCCCTCAACAATTAAGACTATTCCAACCTTCGTGTCCTTTGTTTTCCAAAGTAATTTACGCGATTACCCTTATTTTGTGTTGTATTTACACTAGATTTAATGAGAAATAAAAACATGTAGGGGCTCTTTAGTCCTTTCATTGTTGATTGAAATCAATTTGGGACACCAAAATCAAATCTTTTTGTGTCAATTGATCACTTACTATTGACAAAAAAGTGACCATATAAAAAGTCTTCCCTAAACCCGCTCGGTCGGCCCAATTAACAATTCCGTTAACATTTATAATAATGGACTTCTCACTATGTTACTACGACTTGCTTCTCGCTTACAAGGCTATACTTTTGTGCGAGCCGATCTTTTGCACAAATTATAATGCTCAGTTTCAGGATCCTGTTAAATTTGGTAAAGGATTCAGTTTATCATTTCACTCCTATGCATAATACGTAAATTCCTGATTCCATAACAGTTGAAATATTTTTTTCATGCAGGATATGCGGATGGAAGAACACCGTGCTGCAAATTTGGTGAAGCAGGAACGTGTATACCTGGAGAAAACGCATGCAATGATAGAGATAATCGTCTTTTTTATGATGCAATTCATTCTTTTTTATATTCACGAGAGATTGCTTCTTCCGTAACTCAGCATTGTGCACCCCGATCAACATTCAACAATTAGCAATGAAGCAGTCATGATATGTCCGCAACACGGTTGCGTACGTGGTCGCTATGTTATCACAAAGATGCAACTATTGGGAATTCAGGAAGATGAGAATAAATGGTTCTTTTCATGGTCACCGCACCTTCTTAATTAGCTAGCAAGGAAAATGAGAGTACCCTCCGCACATATATATATGGAGGTAAACATATTATGCTAAAACTCGAATGAAACTTTGTAGTTTGATGCTTGTGCGGATGGGAAATTCAGAATTATTTTTACTTTTGTTTGAGAAAAAGAAAAATATTTGATACTTATTAAATTCCAAAAGAATTTATTCTTGATTAGAGGAACACTAAGACCCCTATTCAGCACATCTCATCAGCAAATGAGAGTGCCATATTCATGTTATCATACAAAACCCTCTTATTAATTTGTTGGTGTGCTCCTAAAATAAAAGCCGGCACATTATCAGATTCCGATCGAACTATAGCTAAACAAACATTTCCTTCGATTGGCACAAAACCAGTCTGTGAAACAATAAAATTGGCCTGGTTCTGAAAATGAAACGTTATGATGGGAATTGTATAATCTTTTTTTGTTATAACGAAACAAAGAAAACCATCTCCCGTGGGTGCAGCAACAGGCATACCATTCCTTTTAAAAAATGCCACCACCAACGGTGCCAATCTATCAAAATGATCTTTATGCATTACGCTATCCGGAGTCCCCGAGTCTATGATACAACCGCCACGTCCATTCTCTTTAAGCTCAAAATCTTTTGTCCGAAAACCTACGCTCTTGGCACCCACACTGATATCCTCTAGATTTAAGTAATAAGACGATGTCTGCAAATGAATGTGGGGTACTACTATGGGAGTTGTATACACTTGTTTTCCTCCGCCTCCGATTGTCGCATCTGCACCAAAACTTAAATATGTGCCTCCCGTGTAAATATCCTTGTTAGGTTGTTCCAAGCAGTAAGAAAATTTACCTTGTCCTTCATCGGCTAATTGGTTTAGAAAAGACAATGAACCTCTTCCCAAACCAAGAATTCCTGCAATAAGATCAGGCTTTCCGTTTCTAAGCCGGCGGTTATGACCGAAATCAACAAAATTTTCTTGGTGTAAACCACAACCCATGACTAGTTGAAGACTTTCAACGGCGCCACCACCAGTATTGGAAATCATAGTGAATCTTTCTGTAGCAATAACACAAGTCGTAACTGCATAACTCGCATAGGCCACTCGCTTAACACATTCGCCTTTGATATTGCAACTATCTCCCGTACATAGAGGATGGGTATGGCAAGGAAGAGGTTGATATGTTTGTGAATTCTCCCAAGGATAAAGCGGGGCATCTTGATTGAAAGTTTGTGTGGCTCCATGGCATTGAAGCCAAGTAAGATCACTACCTGAATCAATCATCAGATAGTAATTCATATATGATGGTGATGTAGGAAATGTACCTATACCTACCATTCCAACGTACCACATTGCTGCTTCGCGTGCTACCGGCGCACGTACAACATCAGGATTCATCGTCACATTGTTATGGCGAAATAATATTTGTGAACCGATGTAAGATGCTCGACTTTTGGATTGGTCGATAAGTGCTTGAAATCTTTCCTTCGGTGCCAAACGAATATCAGCAGAATCGTAAAAAGGTGATTCGTCGGAGTCTTTGTGAATCATCCTCAACGTAAACCCCTTTGGATTAACTGCAATGGCTAAGTTTAGCAGTAGGGAAACTTGAATTGTTAGAAGAAAAGTGAAAAGAATGGGTGTTGTTTTACCCATTTTTATTATCTAGAAATGATTTTTTTTCTTGAATAAATTGAAGTATCATGGGATAAATAATGTAATACATTGTTTTATATATGGTATATAAAATCTTACTAATTAATTATTGTTCTAAAGTATAAAATCTTGCTACTATTATTTTAAAAGAAAAGATTTTGTTTTAAAAGAAAAGATTTTCTTAATATATAGTCTTTTTGTTTACATATATATAGACACTACTTAATGGCTCCGGATCGTCTCCACCCGAAAAATGGTGTACTCTTTGTGCCCGCCAATTAAAATTTGAAATCTGTATTACCTTATTAACATTTCCTATCAGCGTGCATATTCATTCCATATTTCACCCATTATTTTTAGATAAAAAATAAAATGAGTTCAAGACTCGTACAAAACCTTGGTTGATAGCCTAGCAACAAGCTGTGCCCCAACGCCTTTTAAAATAATAATTAATAATATAGTATGTAATCAAGTTACTCATCACGGGGCGATGGGATCAACTAATTAAGCCGCCTATGGTTAAATGCGTTATACATTTTTGAATGGTCTTTGATTTGCTTGATACATTTTAGGTATCCAATGATTTGATGATTTAAATTTAATATTATAAACTTAAAATCATGTATTAATTTAATAAGCAGATATTATTAGGCGCGCCTAATTCTCTTTATCTTTATTATTGGACAAAAAGAGACGAGTGGATCAGTCGTCGTCGATTATAGATGGTGGCGGTGGCTTATGTAATTAGCTGGCTACTTTTTCTAATCCTCTTTCTGAAGTAATGACTTGAGATTTGATTGGAGATTAATACATATACAGCAAAATCAAGGTTTTGGTTCATTGATTATAAGATCAGTAGTCATAGATGATACAGTGTTAATAAATATAATATGTGCATTAGCTTTGGCTTTTGTGGGATTGAAGCTTGTCGTTGTTTTTCCTTTTTCTTTTTCTCTTTATTTTTATTTATCTATGGGTTTCACATGCAATTCCGCTGCATGACATGATCCCATCATCATCATCATCATTAACAGATGAGATATTTATTTATTAAAGCAGCCATGGCATCTATCTCTTTTCTCTTTATTATCTGCTGCCAAAACGTGTTTTTTGTATGTACGTTTAAATTGAACGTCGACAGAAAATGATATTTGGGCATTATACAACGAAGGAGACATTTATAAAACTAGACCCTTACGAATAATTACAGATTACCGCGTTCATGAACGGAGAAAAAAAAGAATCGTTGGGAATTTGTATTGATTGATATGTTTCAACCTAACATGTTCAATTCCGCGTCCTAATTGGAATACGAGTGATTTGGAATATCCAATTAAATTACAAGAATTTTTGATTGATTGCCTTGTCTCCATATAATGATTTGAACTGTCGTTTCAATGAGAATTTGAATCCGCTTCATGGCAGCAATTAGTGTGAATCGAGTGGTGATGGCTACTGTAACGTAAAGAAAAACATTTACATATTTCTGCCATTTTTTTCTTTGTAGAGTAGTCCCTTCACACTACACAACAACTCTGAATATGAATTACATTCATAACTGAAAATGACTTACATACAAAACAACAGATGATTAATGTGGAAGATAATACTAAAATTTAAAATTGACTATGAAATCACCGCACACCTACCTATAGAGATCGAAGAATTATAGGGGTGTTGCTGTAATCAATTCCAAACTATGAACTACCAAAACTATGAAAATCAACTGAAATAAGATTCTATGACGGAGGTGAATTCCAAAGTTTTAACCATGGTACAGTTACATTAATGAATGAGAGTAAGCCTGCAAAATGTACCATCGGATAGACACTTTTTTCTCTCGTGATGCCTCGAAGCTGGCCTAGCTGATGGTGTAATTAAGAGGACTACCTAGTCTACAAGGTCCACCACCAATTCACTAGTTATAACTGCTTAATTGCATCTTCTGTGGGCAGGACTGGGTACGCATTCTTGTAAAGCAACTATGTTGCACATTTCATTAGATTGGCTGTCACCAGCAAGGTGCCTTCGAAATTTCTTACGTTTCAGCGACAAATGAATGACCATAAAAATCTACTACATGTGTATTCCCAATCACAGATATGATCGAAGGAAAAATAATCCATTTGCATTAGTAGCAATTAGATAAGCTATTAGTATTTTTTTTTCAACTGAATCTTTGAATGCAACTTGATACATGCATGCATTCCCAATCACAGATACCTGAAATAATAAGCCGATTAATTCCCACCGGCCACCGGGAATAATACTAAATTGAATGGTCTCCTCAAGGATTAAAAATCAAGGAAATCCAAATCAACAAAAAACTTGTGAATGGCAATACAGAAATCGAAAATTAATTTACATACATATACAAATGATTAATTTGGATGACTAAAATTCAGAATTGGGTGAATTTTAATGCTCGCTCATGAATCTTAATTTCGAGCAGATATATGCCTCAATTCCATTCAAACCTCTCAATTAACTAGGTTCGTACCCCTTTGATTGAATTTGAGTTTACTTTCCCTTGATGTCACATCTCTTACATCCTTCAAGCTTTCTATACATTTGAGAAGATCACACTTTAGCTTATTATAACTAACCATTCGCATCAGCTCGAGTCGCATATTCCTTTCTACAAAGTAGAAAGTCCAAAGGCCATTAGTCGGCTGGATAGTTGAGTTCGCCGCCGACATGCATAACCCCAAAGGCCTGATGCTCTATGAATCAATTGAAAATACCAAGATCTCATCATGATCAGTTGGGTCATAATAGAAAACCAAAATTCACAGGTCGAGGTAGTAGTAGTAGTAATTGACTACTTGAAACTAATTCAAAGTACCTCTAAATGGAATGAAGGCCCTCGTGAGATACCTACACAGATCCATCAAAACAAATGTTAGATTTGATTTTATGAATCAAAAATCAATTTAATACATTGAGATTAGTAGTGTGATCTTACTAATTTGTTGAGAGGAAATATCATTATGCTGTCTTTGGTTGGGTTTTGAGTATCTCTGCCGCCGCCACCACCACCACGTTCCCATACAAGACCCATTTTAAATCCAAGATCCTGATTCACAGAATCCAAAAAAAAAAAACATTTCAACGCTAAAAAAGATAAACCAGTACTGGTGTGCAACCCAGCTCCCAGGAGAGAATGAGAGTAGCGGAGATAGAGATGATAAGATACTATAACTGGTGTGAGTTCCAAGTCTTTAAGTTTTAACCATGGTAAGGTTAAAATTCCAACAACCTGTAATGATGTTTTGCACCATTGGCTATCAATTTTTTGTCGTGTGGTCAAGGATGATGAGGAAGAGGATGACTAGTACTAAGTCCAATTTTCGGCGTTGCGCGTTCTCTTGGCAGCGAGGGATACGGGGTAAGAATTTTTTTTTTACAAGAATTTGAGTGAAATAGGAGGGTTAATTTCAAACATGTTCAATTCCACGTCCACAATAAGTTGTGAGTGATTAATTGGAACAGCCAATTCCATTTCGATATATTACAAGAATGTTTCATTTTCTCTGCCTTGTTGCCATGGAAAAAAAGTATTTTCGGCGCTAATTAGAAATGATACTAGGATGAACGCGTTTGGAGAAAATTACAGGTGCAAATTGTCAACTCATCCACCAACTTCACTCAAATCTCATCTCATGTTTAGTGGATTGAACTCGTAGATTCAATTATAAGCTAATGCAATATTTTTCATAACGAGCCCAGAATGCAACAAAATACAAATTTGTAATAAGAAGTTCCCCGGAACAGTTTTTTTGGAAAGCAACTACGCTGGACATTCCTTTAGCAGGACTACTATGTGGTAATAAGAAAAGAAACTAATTCCACATAATATGTTTATTTTGTAGATCAGATTTCTAACCTGAACATCATTAGGGTATGAGAATAGTGTTCAATCAAAAGACATAAATACGTCTTGCCTTTTGATGGCAGATCATGCCACGAGCAATATTGTGCATCCCAAATTGCACCGATCATTACTTTTATGTAACCAAGTCCTTGAGCCTCTTTATACCGTGGCATTCAAGCCCGATATCCCAACGTTGGTCTACCAATTTCTCTCAATATGAAAACCACCTTGAGTCAATGAAAAAACACCTGCATTTCCGGTGAATATTTGGTCGACTCTAAACCTTTATTCAGCAACGAATGCAGCGACATGCCAATTTCGTGATGACTAAGTTGTTGTGATTCTATAATTCCAATATGATCAATTTCTCTTTCTCTCTCGGGTTTTAGTCATGTTTTGAAGAAGCAAATCCGTGATGGCTCCTCCCTCTCTCCTCTCTCCTTCTCCCATTCTTCCGCCTGAGTTCTAATAACGGCTCTTTTCTCTCCCGTTTTTCTCTCGTCCTCTTCCCCCAACGGTAATATTTCGCCTGAAAGTGGCCGGTTACTCTCATCGGAAACTCAAATAAAGCACAAATCACAAGCTCCAACCTGTCAATGCAACTGCCTTGAGCACAATCACAACAATAAGAACTACAATCACGATCTAATCACAGCAATACCTGGAAATGGAAGTGAATCACTTCAATCACACAAAGCTTACAAATCTCACAATTCTCACAACTCTCTCAACTCGCCTAACCATTTTACCCAAATTACTCAAATTACTCAATCCAAAGAAACTGATAGAAGCATTGGTAATGCTGGAAATCAAAGACAACCAACAAGAACTTGCCATCCAACCAACAAACCAAACCACAATACACTTAAGCTCCCTGAGACTGGTTCTTTGATTCAGCATTCTCAACTTCTGAGAACTCACTTCTCAGGCTTTGAATCTCTCAACCTTCATCCTTTTTGTAATTTCTGGAAATGGCTTTGCTTAGAATACTTAAAGACCCTCTCTGCTGCTTTGGAAAAGTCTCACATCCCCTGGAGCTTGTTCACTACTAAGTCTGTTATGTTCTCACCTCTCTTGGACTATGGTAAGATTCTCATACACACTTTAATTCTTCCTGGTAAATCATTGTTGCTATATTGCCCTATCATAATTCATAACTATATTATCCGAAGGAAAATCTCATATGTTTACCCTGAGAAGATCACATATCTCATGGTTCCCTCTAACCCTTTGGTGAAATACCTTTTGGTACCTTCTCCTTTGGTACATTACCACAACAAAATCTTTTCAGAATTCTATCCTATATGGATTATTCATTGCAGATTCAAAGTTAAACGAACAAATCACATATTCATACAAACCAAAGCAATACATCATATCATTAGCTACATTAACCATAACATCAACACCATTATCTATCTTACTTCCATTAGTCTCCTAACCAAGACCAACAATACCACCACATTCTTAAATTCTCCAAACAAACAAAAAAGTGATAATGTTACTTGTTTTTTTTTCAAAAACTTTAAGTTCCTGAAACCAAAAGTCAATGTCCACAAGTGTGCTTACCTAATCTGGCTTTGTAAGTTGGCACCGGACTTCACATCTTCGCATTCTACTTGCCATCCCCGCCCTTGTTTGGTGCGTGTTTTCTGTCTAGCCACATAATAATTTCCCATGGGAGTAGGCACATGAAGAACTACATCAGCTGGCACATTACTAGAAGCAGTCATTTCACCAAGGCCAAATATGGAGAGATCATATGTAGCCTTTGCCAATCGGTGCATCTCTGGATCCAACATAAGGCAATTGGGGAGAGCTACAGTATCACTGTGATGGTCAAGACGCTCATTCACTCGGATTTTGACCTTCACAGCAACAGGAACTGGTGCAGAATAAAATCCATGCATGACACCCCTCACACAATTTGCTGCTCACCTACAAGCACAACACCTTTATTGATGATAAATTGCCCTCTCTGTCAGGATGTACAACATACACCACCCAACCCTCCTTGCGCTTGGAGTTGAGGCATCGAGAACTGAACACCTTCGCACTAGATCGATCATGCCAATTGCTAACTCTTCCTTGAGTTTCATAAGAATACTTCGTTCTTCTTCATTCTCTTGAATTTTGAGTGAAAAGAAAATGAAAACATATATAGAAATAGCATTTTTATGATTTTATCTAACAATTGTTTGATTCTTTTAAGTTCATCTGAATACCACCTAATAATTCTCAACACTCAACAATTTTATTAATAACTCCATCAATCAATTCAGTTCATATTGGAGGTTACAGACAAACCTTTCTAGAATTAATGTGATTGGTGCAACTTGATCACTCTAGTAGTTATCATCATTGACAACTTGTTAAAAGAAAAGTTGAAAATTCAGGCCGACATTTCAATTTCTAAAATCTACTAAGATGGAAGTTGAATGAGGTAGTAGAATTTGCTTCAATCAAAGAAGTGAAAATTTTGGACATCGTATTAGACTGCTAATATAATCATCGTAACCTTTTCTCGTCAGGAAAAAACAAAACGCGTAAACAAAATCAGTGAAAAGTGAACCCCTTCAAGATGGACGAACATAAAAATCTTAAACACAAAATTGGTCAATTAACCCAATAAAGACAATTCCTTGATAAATTGACGAGAATGTGAAAATAGTCTGGATATAAATAGTTTCATCATACCCATATTCAAATACTTTTTTTTATTTTTAATTTACATCAGGATGCATCCTGTTTCTTATTGGGTATGATGCATCCAGTTTCATCTAACCCAATAAAGACAATTCTGGATTAATCCAGATTCATCCTTGCTATTTTTTTGGTGTCCATTTCACCCATACTAATTTTTATTCGTCCATTAGAACCATGCTTTAAAAATATTTGGACAATCGACCCAATTTCTCAAATCTAAATTAAGGTTCAAGGTTACATATTATTTGAAGAGATTAAACCAAATCGCTGCGGCAAACTACATTATCCAAATTAAGTTTTCTCAAAGCGATGGGCAAAACACTTACATAAACACTTGAGCAAACGAAAGATTTAAGCACAAAACTGAACAGAGCGGAAACGCTCCCAGCAAGCCTAGTCAACCTTCACACCCATATTCTGGGTAATCACCATGTCAGAAGAGAATTCTAAGCTCCGAAAACTTCCGTCTCCACTTATGCTGCTGCATTATCTCCATGAACCTCCATATGCAGGCTTTCCACGATCAAAATTGGGAGCCTTCAAGAACTTTGCTTTACGGATAAAAGCATTTTGCAGGGGTGAATGCCTGAAGTTGCCTTCTCGATCTCTTTTCCAAACAACTCTGGGATAAGTTTGGCAACCAACTTTTAAAATCACAAGACGAAGCTTGGTTAACCATGATTTCTACCATCTTACGGATTTGGCATGATTGCGCATATGTGGTCCTCTTGACTTGCTTTTTACGCATCTTTCTGTAGGACTGATCCTCAGAAGCAAGACACATCTGAAACACTCTCTGCTTAAGCCCTTCAGAAGCAATCTTGGTTCCTTGAGTCTTATAATAGGTCATCCAAAGGATCAAGAACGACCCACCAAAGCACGAAAGCCAGGATCTTTCAGAAACCAGAGTTTTTCAAGCATCTCTAACAGTGAACATAGATGGAGCCTTGATATCAAACCAATCCTTATTGCCAAAAGGATCAACAGTCTTCTTCTTTCCTCCTTTCTTCCCTTTGGATATTCTCTTGTTCTTACCGACCGCCATGGTTGTCGCTTGAAGATGAGTTGGTGCTGGTGAGAACGGACGTTTCGAAAAGTGATTTCTGAAGTCTTCTTCAAATTTTCTGCCGATAGATCGATATGTATTTCTTTTTTTCTTTTTTTTATTACGAGGAAGATTTAGGGTTCCAACTGCGAAACTTCTCAAGGTTTATATATAAAGACTTACCGGTTTAGGGTTAAAGGGGGACTGTCTGGATATGTAAAGTGGGACGATTTCGATATGCAGTGACTCACACGAGCAGAAAACAAAAAGCACGAGCAAATTTTCAATTCTTCCATCAAGTCCACTCAAATTTCTTCTCATATGCATAGAATTTTTACTATGTTACGTGCATTGAAAATCAACTATGTACTCCCTCCGTCTCTAAAAGATAGGCAGGTTTGTGTGTAAATTTACACACAAACCTGCCTATCTTTTAGAGACGGAGGTAGTACAAATAAAATTAATGCATTGATTAAGTCACTAAACCAAATCAGCTTTATAAGCCTTGCAATAGTATCTATCAGGCTCAGTAGTACTACTACAATCGATTATTCGGAATATTACCGGTGGTTAGAATTGTTATCATTTCCATCATCCTCGCATACTTCCTCTGTAGGGAAACCACATAATAAATCGTTCCCAACAAAAGCTGAACCATCCAAACTCAATAGATCAAATTGAATTTGTCTTGGAATCTTTCCACTCAAGTTATTGTAGGATAAGTCAAGAACCCCAAGAGAGTCGATTGTTGTCAAAGATTGTGGGATTTGTCCGGACAGTCTATTGGAACTTAAGTCCAAAGATTCTAAACTAGACAAGTTTCCAATACTTGATGGGATATCATTGGAGAAACGATTATGGGACAAATTAAGAGAGAAAAGTGATGTTAACAAACCAATCTATTTGGGAATATTTCCTTCAAAATTATTGCATGATAAGTCTATCGCAGGGCTGTTGTCGTATATATTCTTCATTTTCATGGTCATCCCTTTGTTTGTTATCTGCAATCTAACACCACCATCAAACGCTCAATTACCATCTCCACATGAATGTTAACATCATCTGACTTGCTTATTAATCTCCTCCAGTTTACTATATTCTTAGGAATATATGGCCTGAGAAGTTGTTGAGTGATAAATCTAATATTTGCAGTTTTTGTAAATCAAAAACCTCCTCCGGAATTGAACCACTCAACTTATTTGCCCAATCTCTGCTGCGAAGCCTCTAAGCTGCTTGACCCACATCAGCCTACCCATGCTGATGATTGCCTGGCATTTCAAACGTAGAACTTCTCAGTTTCCTAACACGTCAATCAAATAAAATATCAAGTAGTCATGAGTTGCGGTCATAATAAAAAACCAAAAATGCTTGTATGTAGAAATTGACCAGCAAAGACCCTGTGAAACTCAAACTTGAATCTCCTATTAATTTAAATTCAGACTGGTCTTTGTACTATTTGGTTCACCACATTTTCACTTTCTTCTTCAATGAGATTTAGTAGACCTTGAAAGAATATGTGAAATCAAACATAGAATCGTTTTGAGAGAATAAACCATTATGCCGAACTCAGTAATGTATTGTGTTATATTTAAGCTTAGCACCTTTGTCGGGAAGGCTGTGTGCTATATTTACGAGAGTCGTTTTGGTTTTGGATATTTTCTATTTGAGTTCATTCTTTTTTTTTTTTTTTATTATTTTAAAGCACTATATAAATGCATCGTTAATGTCTAAATAGTACAAAGACCAGTACAACAAATTCATTAAAATGAATACATGTCCGAGTACTTGGTACGTTTACATATCATTAAAATCTTGAGCACTTGATGATGATGATGTTGGTGTTTGAGTAGTTGAAACCAGTACAACAAATTCATTATTTTTATTTTTGTCAGGAAAGAGCTTGACGTACTCTAAGTCTAATGGTTTCTTCTTCACTGGAGTAAATAATATCTTATCTTAGTTTCTCTCGATCTTCAAAAATGGAGAGGAAATTTTGGGGAAAGAGAAAGGGAAGACCAGTGAGATACAGGGAAGATTAATTGTGATTTGTTGTGCCAAAGACGAGGCTAACTATTGTGGTCTTTTAAGACATAAAACTTTTATGTACAGAGAACACTAACTTGACCCTTAAACCTTAACTTTAGGAACAAGTTTACTTAAAATAGAAGTTTACCGAACTTGAATCTTGACCAACGGATTCACTGTGATTCGAATCGCTAAAGTTGTGAACCACTGTGATTTGAGGGAAGTTATGGTCAAAACAGTAAAAAGTATTAGCTCCCCTTCTGGTCTTGCTTCGGTATGAAGTAAACCTCTCCATAATTATTGACTGATAAATAAATTAGGGTTTGTTGTGATTCAATCAGTTACCTTCAACCCGGCGTTCATGGCTCCGTCTACCAAACAATAACACAGAGGTTCTACTCTTGGATATATATTATTTTTTATTGCAAAAACAGGTATTACGTTGACATCTTAAGTGGTACTTATATTTTTCTTTCGGCCAATTTGCTGCAGTGAATATTAAATTAATATAAACCATACTGATTTGATGATTTCCAGTATATTAATTTCAGAGATAAGTAGCTTGATCAGTTAGATGATTTAACTTTTATGTCTACTTTTCACGAGTTTTAGCCAAGTCATCTTCTTTCATACCGACTCCCACTTAATTACTTTTTTAGGAGGAAGATCATTTGGAATCATGGAGTTGAAATACATGAAGAACCAAAAAGTTTCGCAAAACAGCAATGTGGGTGTAGGAGAGGATAAGATAAGTGATTTACCTGATGAACTAATTCATCATATTCTTTCCTTCGTTCCAACCAAGTGTGCTATGTCTACCTGTATTTTATCCAAAAGATGGAAGTATATATCAAACTCCATCCCCACTCTTGATTTTCGTGGGTGGCGGGCAGTCAAATCTACTGCTAAACAAAAACGTTTGGAAACCCAACAGTTCATGGATTTTTTGGATACGGTATTATGTCTTCATGACAAGCCTAATATTAAGAAATTCTATCTCTCTTGGGATGCTTTTCCTGATGAACCCCGAGTAAACAAATGGATCAGTATTGTTATAAAGCGTAAAGTCGAAGAACTTTTTCTAAAAGCATCACCAATAACATCCTTCATATTTCCTTTATCATTATTTACCTGTGACTCGTTGACAGTGTTGGACTTAGACGGTTTTAAACTCAATGTTCCAAAAACAGTTTGTTTTCCAACGCTCAAGTTACTTCGGTTAAGTAGTATGCAACTTGTGAATGGGATGTCGCCCAACCATTTACTTTCTAACTGCCCCATCCTTGAAGAGTTGAGTTTGATGAGCTGCGATGGTTTCAGATATGAAGGTTTATGCATTGCAAATCCCTCACTGAAGCGCTTGAACATTTGGTACGGTATCTTTCGAGAAACTGCAGTGAAGATTTGTGCACCTAATCTGACGACCATCAGGTATGGAAAAGAGGTACCAACAGACTTTATAATCGATAACTTTCCATCATTAGTGGAGGCAGATATTGACATATATTACGATGGTGAAACATTTGTCCTGATCAAGCTTTTTGAAAAGCTTTCCAATATAAAGCTTCTTAAAGTGTCTGTTACCTCATTTCGGGTATGTGTCTAAATGGTACTTCAAATGTTGTTTTTAAATTATCTGCTTTATTTTGCTTATGTTTTTTCTGACTCTTATGCCTGGTATGCTATGTTTTCTCTTAATGCATAGGTTCTAAGTAAGGCGGATATCCTCACTGATTTGCCGGCATTCAACAATTTAATCCATCTAGAAGTTTGTTCATATTTTCACACCATGAGTTCTAATCCAGATTATGTTTCGACCGTGATAACATTTTTAAGGTTTCTTGAGCTCTCGCCTAATCTTGAATCCATTGTTTTTGCTGCGGTAGGTCATTCACCTCTTACCTCTCGATTATTAATGTAATAAAATAAGATTTCTTCTCTGTCAGCATTGGTATTCAGATCTCATTAAAAAATAGTGTTACCATGCTTGGCAAAACTGTTGATCTGTCATCACTCTTCATCTCCTTTGGAAGTCACTAAGCTTTCATTATTTTTCTTGTTCATACCCCGTCTCTAACAAAATATGTAGCCTGTCTTTGTGTTAGGGTCACTACCTTATTCCTTTGTGGCATCTTATTTTCCTGAACCTTTGTTTGATTGCTGTAGACCATTGACATCCCTGGACGAAGCGGCTGATGGTTGGTCGTCACCTGATCTTAAAGTTGTCTACCACACCTCAAGTCGATCAAATTCAAATACTTTTATGGGGATCCAAAGCAGCTAAATGCGGTTAAACTCTTCACAAAGTATGCATGTTTTCTTGAGAATGTAACCATTGAAGCTTCTTCACGGCTTACTAAAGACAATCAACTGGACGTAGCGAAGCAGTTACTAATGTTGCCAAAACCTGCGAATTGCGTAATTAAGTTCTTGACGATCACTGAAAAGGCTTAACAATATTTCAGTATGTCAATGTTATTCTAATCTTTTGAGGATCATTCTAGAGATCCCTTGAGAGTGTTTACAAGTATTGTCAGTTTTCTCTTTCTGGAATATGTGGAGGTTGGTGTAATTACAGGAACCATCAAGGACAGGGTACTAAAATGTTTTGTTCTTCCACTTTCATTCTGCACCATCCTTTTCTGTCTCCTTGCAATATCTTTGGAATATTTGCTACAGTTTCTTGTCCGTTAGCTTCATATGTTTCACACAACTGGAACCTAATTTTTTTTAATCTTTGAATGTTTTTGTTCGTTCTAGCTCTAAATGTTTTTACACTAAAATGACGTTTAGTGTCATCTTCTTTATCTTTAGGAAATTTATTTGACCTCATCTAGATGAAGATGACTCTATAAATCTCAAGGGTTCCGTGTGAATTACCACCTAAAGTGAGTTTCTTTAGTTGGTTGCACTACACCAAATCAAGGATTTCCTCATGGAAAAAACATAATACAAGCTAATTTCCCTAACTAAAATAAATGGTTACCCATAGGGGTTATATAATGTGTGAGAATTTTGCCCAGCTCTTTTAATCCATTAGGAAATTAAGTAGGCTAGCACTTCGATTTCATTACAATATTTATCCTAACTATTGACATTTTACACTTCATATTTACTTTATAATGTAAATATTATTTTACAAACATTGCTAACTCTTTCTATTACTATTAAAATGACCAGTAAACAAATGACATGTGTCGATCTGATATGTAACAATGGCCATTTTCCGGTAGCCGTATCTTCTTTTCGATCGGCATAACTAACGGTTATGATTGCCGGAGCAGACGGTGTCCGTGGCCGGAATTGATAGTTCCGGTGACTGGATTGACATTTTAGATTGCCGTCACAGCTTACCGTCACCCATAAAATTACTCTATCATCTATAATTCAACCATTGAAATCATAAAAGTAAAAAGGATTGAACATAGGAAATAAATAATATATTTGTGAAATCATAATCATTATATAATCTTTACATAAAAATAGTTGTGCAAAGTTCCACAAATTACAGACTTCATATGAAAAAGGAGTAACTCAAAAAGTTTTCGCAGCACAAAACAGTGTCTAATCCTCAAATTAAAAGCAATATATGCTTCCACTGCACAAAAAGTAATTAGTCGAGCACATTTGATTCCTGCTCAAACTCCTTAAACTCCATGCGAGTCACAGGCCAAATTACCCATTCATTTGCAACATATTCTCTCAAACACCAACAAGACCTGGGTTTTTGCTGCAATTAGGACTTTCAACATCTGTGACTAAATTACTGTTGACAGGTTGTTTGTATTGCCGCTGTTATCCACATCGTGCAAGGCATTAACCCCTTCAAAAATTATCTACACACAGACAAAAGAAAAGGAACAAATAAGAATACTACTGAAACCAAACAGATGAAGCAATTAAGCAGATATAGATGCATTACTAATGCACATGAGGTACAAATGTCTTAGATTAAATTCCAAACAGAAAGTATAATAAGAACAATCTTTCAGATGGAGGAAAAGGACAGAAAGCAAGGCCTATAGATGCATTACTAATGAACATGAGGTACAAATGTCTTAGATTAAATTCGAAACAGAAAGTATAATAAGAACGGTCTTTCATATGGTGGAAATGGACAGAAAGCAAAGAATGTCTGCAGGGGCAACTTTACTACCAACAGAAGCATCATGGCACCACAACTACAAAAGATTAAGATAATAAGCTAAAACTTGCAGATAAAAAGTGCTGAACAATTACAAACATCCTTACAAAGAGTGAATATATCATGAATCTTTTGGTCAGAGCTAGCACTCTTCTTTAATAACTGATCAATGCTTCATCAAATGGACATTGTAAGTTACCCACAACAGCTCGTCAAATAACTTTTATCAAACGATTAAAAACCGTAAAATTCATTGCATCCATAACTTGTTATGAAAGGATGACTTTTGTAGTGCCCATACATGACAGTGAAATCCCCTAAAGAAGAAATTAAACCACACCCTCTTGATAATAACTAGAGTGTCGAAACGGATGTTTATAATAACTCCCTAAAATCTTGCATTTATGTCCAAAAGAATGCCCCAAGGGATATCATCATGTGTCTATCATTTGAAATATAATCGCATCTAACTGAGAACTATCCTAGTTGGTTAAGATATTATGTGTATTAATATATCAATGAAAACCGAGCTTGTAATTGAAATCTTACATTGGTAATTAGTTCAGTAAGCATTTGCATGAGAGTCTCGTCCATATTGTCATTCCTTGATGCGCTATTCGTTGAGTTCATGCTTGCTGCCATGACTGCGGTTGCAACACTTGCATATAAGGTTTGCTTTTTCGATATGAGTGAGGTATAACCAATAAACTAGTTCTGCATTTTTCAGGGCCAAAGACTTCATCAATTTCATCATTCTCAAAATTTAAAGCGGATACAATTCCAGCATTAATTAGACCCTTTCTCTTAGCTCTAGCGGCTTTTACTTGCTCCTTTAACACAGATTGTATAACAAGTGTTAATTTCACAATAAAACAGATGAAACTACAAGTTTCATTCAAAGTGGCCAAGCATACTCACACTATGTTGTAAAAGGCGAGCGCCGGAGCGCTTAAGCTCCAAAGGCCCCTAGGCGCAGGTCAGCGCCTGTGCGAAAAGGCTCCCAAGGCGCCAAGAAATGCCCAATGCTGCAATTTTCCATTTCTTCGCGTGACGCCTAGGCACGCCTTAGGCGCCAAAGGCGCTAGGTTTGGCGTCTCGCCTTGCCTAGCGCCTTTTACAACATAGTACTCACATATGTCTCAACTGTTGAAGGGTTAACTTTTCCATCTTCTTGTACGTCCATCCATCCAAGGAAGCCCTCGAGCAGCCTCGGCTACCAAACCTTCATTTTTATCCTGTACATACATTATGCATGAGTATAAAAAATCGGTAATTAATCTAGTGAGTCACAGCATTTTTGAATGGCAAGGTATTTACCTCTTTAAGTTTTAAAACTTGCTAAAGCAACTCCATATTTTCTGCAAAATCAAACAAATACTTTGTTAGTGAATAAACAAAATATAAAATGAACTTCAAAAGCAGGCAAGAGAGCATTATTTGCAGACTTGCAAGCTTGAATAAGTTCCATAGGCAAATGCATTACAACATCCGGGAAGATGGACAAAAGTAATGTCCTGCACATGATAGTAGTCGCATGACTTATTGTCTTATATCATGATGTATATGATGCAGTGAATATTGACGACAATATAAATTCAGGGAATCACCAGTCAGCATTGGTTAGGTCTTCCATCTGTATGTGTTTCATCAATCATCTGAAAAATAAACAAGAAACAACATTAAATCCATGTGATATTGGTTACTAAAATACAAACAAAGCTCAACAAACAAAAATTTTATGAGTTTAAATAGATATTTGACAAAATTTAGGAGGCCAACAACAATTAATGGCTTTATCTACAGAAATTAATTCATCTGAAAGCCTACTCTGCTCATCACCTTCTATACAGGGAGTGAGAAAGGTTTAGTAGCAGAAAGACACCTTAATCCTACAAGCAACATCTTCCTTAGCCACTAGCCATTTTCCCCCAAATGATTCAACATCTGCATTATCAACAAACTAAATCACCACCAGAAACCATAGTCTAATTAACCACGAGAACAATTCGGACCAACGATGCTAATGGAAAAAAAAGGTATCGAAAAATCCCAATTCCTTGATGTCAAATGTAAACCCATCTTTAGAACTATGAAATTAAATGTTGAAATCTCCATAAAACACACTCCAATCGATCAAAACTATGAAATAATCGTTATCAACCAATGTGAAAACCAAGTAAACAATGGAAAAAAGGTTCACTGTACATTTAATTTAAGAGAAGATTATACAAACCCTAGATCCGGCTTAATCTTTGGCTTTAAGTCTTAACAACGCCCAAATCATTCTCTATTCGCCATCGCTAAGCAATTAAGTAATCTATGGTATAGAGAGAGTGAGAGATAGATTCAGTGGTGGTGGTCACTGAGTCGTGAAGGTGGCGGCAGTTATTAGGGTTTTCTTTTTTTTCGTAAAGAGGAGGAGAAAGAGTATAGTCGGAGAGGAAAGTGAGGTCTGAGGTGAGAAAAATAACTTTATTATTTGGTCATACAGATTATGGAAACCTGCGGATGGTGCAGATTTCGTTTGGGATTTTCATACTAATCAAGATAATTGTGTTTGTGTTGGATAAATTTGTGCTTTCTGCGTTCTTCTGTTTTGCTGGTAACTTCTTCGTCCGAACTCGGAATGACCTCATTATTTTTGCACTCTCTTCGTGATTGAATTATCTTCAAAATGGTAATAAGAAATCATGAATTTGAATGAGTTAATCTTAGTATTTTGCCTGTTTCTTGCTTTTGAGCACTTTTGCTCCTTTTTGTCGCACTTCTTCCACTTGTCTTCGACTTGGGCACCTGGATACTTGGAGTACTTCTCTTCTTAGTTCTTTTTAGAACTATGTATCTCTTTTTTGGATGATTTAATAGGAAAAAATACGAGAAAACAAGAGTAATAACAAGAATACATGTAAGAATTATAGCTAAGACAAGTATAAAATGGACACTAAAATCATATGAAAACATTATTGAAGTTTCACGCCGCTGAATCGGGAAATTTAAAATTTGGATTAGTAAATAATAATTAGTGAGTTTTCGAGAATGAACTTGTAACGAAAAGTTCCGAGTTACATATCACATATTATTAAAAAAAATCCAGTTATATTGGAAGTTTAGATTTTGAACAAGATTTGGTAGATATCAAGTCACATATCAAATTTCGAGTTGGACTAATTTGTAGAAATTGGTACATCCTTGTTTTGTTTCTCAAAAAGAACTTTGAATTGTCCCAAATGTCACACCTTACCTTCCTCAGAAATCTCTGAGAAGAAAAATGACTCGGAAACAAGATAAGTTCCCTGCTGGGAGAAAAAAAAACCTATGTCACGAGGACATTACTAAAATGATCTGCACATGTCTAGACCAAATAGTATGTTTAAGATAATAAGGTCGATCTAATTTCTAACCAACAGTCCATATTGATAAAATAGACGTAAGTACAGAAAATTGGTAGATTTTGAATAATTGATCAATTTTTGAGGCACAAATCTGATTGTGATACAAAATACGAAATATTCGATTAGTTAAAAAAACAAACTTGAGTCATCATAGGAACATTCTCACATTAAGTTGATATTTCTAGATTAAATAATAGATTCGAAAAACAAGGTCTTCAAAACGAGATTTGGGAAATAGGTGTTCGTACACAAAATCGGTGATTATGAGTCACTGATAAATTTATGAGACATGAATCAGATTTTGTAAGAACGATGAATCCGAGCTCGAAACCTGGCCGGGAGTGGACTACTATAAGTCGGAAACTTCGTAAGATCGATGAATCTGACCATTTACATGTAAGATTCCATCAAAATATCCTCTGAAACCTTAAAAAAAAAACCTTTCCTGGCGACTTCGAGAGAAAAAAGATGCTCCTAGCTCGAAACCTAGCCGGAACTGGACTACTATAAGGGTATGCATACTAATGGTAGACAACTGGTTATTTGCTGGGGAATTTTTCAAAAGATCAATTTTAAACATGCTTGATGTTCCAAAAATAGAGCCCTTGATGTTCTCTTTTTAAGATTAAATAAAATAGAAGCAAACACAAGTTTACTACTGATCAAGTTTGGGTTTTTGACAGAACCGATTCATAGGTGGATTGTTTAGAGTATGAACCGATTCTTATGTTGATTGATTTAGAGTTAACATGATTTACAGTTTGATTTTTGAGCATGTCTCTGATAAGTATTAAGTAACTCTATAACGACTAGGGGTTGGAGTCCCGAACCCCTGACTCATTCTCAACTGAGATTTATGAATTTCAAAAATATATGCACTGCCTATGAAGCTGGAGTATCATAGTTAGAAAGCCATCTCCAATCCATCCAGTTACTAGGGATGACTAATGATGTCTAGTCATGTCCCTATTTCTTTCACCATCAATTTCATGGATCTCATTAATTTATACGACACAATAAAATGTTTAACCAAATGCGGAGTATGATCTTAAAGGAAGTTGTAAACGAAGGTGGGAGAATAATCATATCATAAAAATAAAGGTATTGGCATATTACCCAAACTGTTAAATGTTGATTCAGCTTTCAAACAAGAATCGAAAATTGTTAAGAGTACACTAACTAAAGGTGCAATGATGAGTAAGATGTACATTTAACATAAAATTGTCCAATAAGAATACCAAATTCTCATCCGGACCGGAGTATTTGGTATGCTAGGAATCCATCTTTGTTTTCGTTAAGCTAGTAACTGGAACACCAATTGATCAGAAATATGGTTAGACTGTTTAATGAGCAGTAAGTTCATCCTCGTTAACCACTGCGCAATTGCAACACCAACTAAGAGACAGTTATGAATCGGCGTTACATGACTAATTAAGATGATCCTGAGCTACGCAATACAATTGTTTTCAGAGGAGAAATCATTATGCTGGTGTTTATGGGTGAAAATCGTTTCTGCTGATTTCGGTAATTTCGGTGAGTGAGTGAGAAACTGATTCAAACCCTAAACAAATGTGCTGCGCGTGAGCACTTTATAGGTTCGAGAGATCGATCTGTACAAGTCCGGCCTAAACCAAGAAATGGCCATTCCAAACTTGCTTCGGTCACAAAGTGGAGGAGAAGGGTTGATTTGGGGAGGAAGCAAAGAAAGGTGTTGAGGAGAGTAGTATCTCGACTTGTATCGAGAAAGTGAAAGCTTAGGAAGCTTGTAAGAGATGGAAGCTTTTGAGAGAGCTTGCAAAGTTGCCTTTACGAGAGTGTAAGTGTAGTATATTTCTCTGACCGAGACTTGTTGTCCGGTGGAAATAGGTAAGACCTATTTATACAAGTCGAGATTGAAACGTACCACTGGCCTCATGAAGGAAGAGAGTAAAGGGTGAAATAATGGGAGGAGGTGGTAACCGCATGGTTTAACTGAGTGAAAACGTTTTCACCATTATTTCCTCTTTTATTTGACCGCTTTACTCCTTTTCACGCTTTCTTAATGTGAGCGTAGTGTACGCCCATGTCTTTGTGACCGCCAAACCAAAACCCTAAAAAGCATCCCCGTTTGTGTTGATGTCTCGAGTGTTGGTTGCATCTTGAGTGCAAGTGGCGCTGCTAGTGGCGCGTGTGGCATGTGCCAATGGCATGTGCGGAATGCCTTGGTGGTAGTTTGGATGGTTTGCAAGTTGGGCTACCAGCGTGTGTGTTTGGCATGTGCCAATGGCATGTGCGGCCATTAGGGCCGTGACCTTGATAGGGAAACTAGCTAGCGAGCGCGTTGGTATGTGCCAATGGCATGCGTGGCCGTTAGGGCCGTGATTTTGCTAGGGAAACTAGCTAGCGAGCATGTTGGCATGTGCCAATGGCATGCGTGGCCGTTAGGGCCGTGATTTTGCTAGGGAAACTAGCTAGCGAGCATGTTGGCATGTGCCAATGGCATGCATGGCCGTTAGGGCCGTGACCTTGATAGGGAAACTAGCTAGCGAGCATGTTGGCATGTGCCAATGGCATGCATGTCCGTTAGGGCCGTGACCTTGATAGGAAACTAGCTAGCGAGCATGTTGGCATGTGCCAATGGCATGCGTGGCCGTTAGGGCCGTGATTTTGCTAGGAAAACTAGCTAGCGAGCATGTTGGCATGTGCCAATGGCATGTATGGCCGTTAGGGCCGTGACCTTGATAGGGAAACTAGCTAGCGAGCATGTTGGCATGTGCCAATGGCATGCATGGCCGTTAGGGCCGTGACCTTGATAGGAAACTAGCTAGCGAGCATGTTGGCATGTGCCAATGGCATGCGTGGCGTTAGGGCCGTGATTTTGCTAGGGAAACTAGCTAGCGAGCATGTTGGCATGTGCCAATGGCATGCGTGGCCGTTAGGGCCGTGATTTTGCAAGGGAAACTAGCTAGCGAGCATGTTGGCATGTGCCAATGGCATGCGTGGCCGTTAGGGCCGTGATTTTGCTAGGGAAACTAGCTAGCGAGCATGTTGGCATGTGCCAATGGCATGCGTGGCCGTTAGGGCCGTGATTTTGCTAGGGAAACTAGCTAGCGAGCATGTTGGCATGTGCCATTGGCGCGTACGGCCATGTTGACCTAGTTGCATGTTTTTTTGCAAGCCTAGGGCGCTATGTTTGGCGTGGGCCAAAGGCATAGCGGCTTGGAAGTATGGCTTGCGACACGTGTTGGTATGTGCCAATGGCACGTTCGGCCATGTTGACCTAGTTGCAAGTCTTGCAAGCCTAGGGCGCTATGTTGGGCGTGGGCCAAAGGCATAGCGGCTTGGAAATATGGCTTGCGGCACGTGTTGGCATGTGCCAATGGCACGTGCGGCCATGTTGACCTAGTTGCAAGTCTTGCAAGCCTAGGGCGCTATGTTGGGCATGGGCCCAAGTCATAGCGGCTTGGAATTTGGCGTTGTTCCCATGGTGCGCGAGGTTGTTGCGGCTTGGAAATATGGCTTGCGACACGTTTTGGCATGTGCCAATGGCACGTGCGGCCATGTTGACCTAGTTGCAAGTCTTGCAAGCCTAGGGCGCTATGTTTGGCGTGGGCCAAAGGCATAGCGGCTTGGAAATATGGCTTGCGGCACGTGTTGGCATGTGGCAATGGCACGTGCGGCCATGTTGACCTAGTTGCAAGTCTTGCAAGCCTAGGGCGCTATGTTGAGGCGTGGGCCAAAGGCATAAGCGGCTTGGAAATATGGCTTGCGGCACGTGTTGGCATGTGCCAATGGCACGTGCGGCCATGTTGACCTAGTTGCAAGTCTTGCAAGCCTAGGGCGCTATGTTTGGTGTGGGCCAAAGGCATAGCGGCTTGGAATTTGGCGTTGTTGCCATGGTGCGCGAGGGTGCGGCTTGGTTTGGCATGGTTGCCATGGTGCGCGAGAATGCGGCTTGGCTTGGCATGGTTGCCATGGTGCGCAGTGCGGCTTGGTTTGGCATGGTTTCCATGGTGCGCAGTATGCGTCTTGGTTTGGCATTGTTGCCATGGTGCGCAGAGTGCGGCTTGGTTTGGCATGGTTGCCATGGTGCGCCGATGTGCGGCTTGGTTTGGCATTGTTGCCATGGTGCGCGATATGCGGCTTGGCTTGGCATTGTTGCCATGGTCGCGATGTGCGGCTTGGCTTGGCAATGTTGCCATGGTGCGCATATCTGCGGCTTGGTTTGGCATTGCTTCCATGGTGCGCAGATGTGCGGCTTGGTTTGGCATTGTTGCCATGGTGCGCGATATGCGGCTTATTTTGGAATTAGGGTTACGTATTTGAAAACCGAACTGGTATTTTGAAAAAATACCCCTATTAATTATTTACACCTGAAGTTAAATGCTCTTATTCAATGTGTTGCGGGTAACACTAGGTCATGAGGTTTTACGATTTTACCCCTTGTCTAAAAACCACCATCAACATTAAGTCCCCGCTAGATCGGAGCAGGGGGCTTTGTTGCGAGGTAAGCATAAGATGGTGACAAGCTATTAAACAAGCCCAAGTAAAGAAAATTGAAAAGGAGGCTCGTCGACCTTTTATAAATATGATTTGGAATCCTTGCCTCTAGGTCGTTTTGCACAAGTCGGGGAAGGTGGCACGATTGGTGGGCCGATGAAGCTTGGCGACGTTGGGAAGGCTTGGCGTGAGTTGGGAGGCGAGTGGGCTAGCTGGTGGGACCGGCGCAATTGGTGGGGCAGTCCAACTTGGAAACCATGCTTGCGGGCGTGACTTGGGCGGCATTGAGAAGTCGTAATTGGTGGGGCCGGTCAATCTTGGAAACCATGCTTGTAGGGCGTGACTTGGGCGGCATTGGGAAGTCGCAATTGGTGGGGACGGTCCAATCTTGGAAACCATGCTTGCGGCGTGACTTGGGCGGCATTGGGAAGTCGCAATTGGTGGGGTGTAGGTCCCGATCTTGGAAACCATGCTTGCGGCGTGATTTTGGTAAAGGGAAATCCTTCCTATTTCAAAGTCTTTCACGCATATATATATATATAAAGCCCCTTTTTCCCCATTCTGCGCTTTATTCTTTCTTCTTTTCATACTACCTAAAGCAAAGAGGCGGCTTCCAGGCATGTCTTCCAAAGTACTCTTCTTTCTCTATTTTTTTTTTTTTTTTTTCATAGATATGAACCTTAAAAGTAGGCGCTTCCACAATCTTTGCATATGATTCCTTGGCGTGCCTCGAGGAAAATCTTGCGTGTGTATTTCGAAACCGTAGAGAACCACCTTATGAATCCCGAAGAATAATCATGTATATGCTTCATATGACTTGAACCCGGGAAATATTGTATATATGATTTTGCTTTTTGAAAGAAGTATCACGCGCGTAGTTTTTGGACCAATAGAAAAATGCTCCATATATATTTTTGAACCCGAAGAAGGATCTTGTAGACACACTTGTACCGTAGAATGCCGCGTATACGAGTTTCGAACCCAGAAGAAAATCTGCGTATATAGTCTTGAACCCGAATAAAATCTTTGTGTATATAGTCTTGAAACCCGAATTTGTTGGGTACGATTATGTGTCGGGGAGATAACCGTCTTTCTTCATTTGTTTTGTGCGAGATATCTTATTACCAAATCGTTACGAAGGAATTTGATAAGATGTTACAGAACCACATTTCACTTCGTCGAAGGATGCTCATAATTCCAAACCGAACACGATGATGAATTCTTCACTAGAGCCCTCGCCCCACTCGGAAGAATCACCCGGGTTTCGTGCCAATTTTGCTAACCGGTGGTGAGGATGACGGGAAGACACGTTCGGTTCGCCAGAGCACCATTCGGTTTTGTCTTCATAAAGGGGTATATTCTTACGCAACATTGACTTTAGGATGTGTCAAAGTCCATTGCGTTCTTTTGTGAGATGGGTTGAGTTCATGGTGAGCGAGGAGCGTATAAATACCATCTTGACTCAAGCGCGAGGTCATTGATGCTTTGTCAAGACTTGATAAATCTTGATTAGGAAGGACATCCCGAGGCTTAGTTGCTTTCATCTCCGGATGGTGTTCGGACACCCATACAATCATATGTAGATGGGGTGAGATAACTTTCTCCTTGGAGAGTGTGGCTATCTTCTTTGAATCTTCCCAGTGGCGGGAATCTCGGAATCCAATTATCGAAAGTGAGGCGAAGATGCGGGATGACCTGGCCGCTAAGTTGGGGATTTCGCTCGGAAAGAATCCATTGCAAAGTCGAAGGACTCTGCCCGGAAAGAGGATGAAAGGTGCCCTTACGGTTGGTGGATATCTCAATGGTTTCGGACGAGTTGGAGCTGAACAGAGAAAAGCATTGATCTTCATGTCGCGAAACATTTTGGCTCTACGGTTGTCTAGAGACATTTTTGATGACAGTTACGGCAAGAAGGGAATAAGACCGAGTTGTTGGCGATTCTTTGTGAAATTGGCAAAGGGTGAAGTTCTTCCCATTGGCAAGTTGTTCCTTGGTTCCTCAGTGTACATCTGGATCACCTCGGTTACGAACATGCGAGTTTCAAATGGTTTCATGAAAGTGGATTCATATGTGCACGTTGCTTTTCTCAAGTGCGGCTATGGGAGCACTTTGAAAGTATGCTCCGAAAACCGTTGCCTTCGCTTCCGTGAGTTGGGGAGGCTCCCTAATTCTTCGATGGGTGAACCGGCGTCAAGAGTTGGCGTGAGCTTGGTTAGTTTTCTTGATAAGTTGCATGAAATCAATTTTCTTCCATGGGGGCAGTCCATAATTCGGTGACTCAAATTGGCACTTTGCTTCTGCTCCGCTCATGTCTTTGTCTTCGATGACGATTTGAGCGTTGGTGAAAACTCCGTTCATTCAAAGTCTTGCCGGTTATATGTCGTCTTTCTTCGTGGGGTCTTTCAGGATATCTGCTTAAAATATTGACCGTGCTGCTCGTCACATGGGTTTCGATCAAGGGAGTGCCTCTCGTTTACGGCCGGTGATCCCTAAGGATTCGTTGCGTGTCGCCCTTGGCGCTTGTGTCCTTAAGCCGGGTATCCGTCTTTCCTTTTTTCAAATGGGAAGAGTAACTTCGACGACCTTCGGCTATAATGAGTTTTTGGTGCGGCAGGTTTACTATGATCCGAGATTTTGTGAATAACGCGGTGGAAAACGTTCGTTGCAAACCTTCTCCGCCAGTTACGAAGGAGTATCCAATGTTGAGAGATCCCAGAAAGTTGCCTAGCAATTCGGAAAGCCCCCTGGCCAAGGAACGGAGAACGAAGAATCGTCTTTGCGGGTTCCGGACGGCTTCACAAGATCCTCCCACGGCTCTTGTGTCTTTCGATTCTTCCAATAACCGGGTATGTGTCGCCTCTTCATGGATTTGTCTCAAAACACACGTAAATTTCGGTGAGAATATGTGTCTTGTTTCCTTCGGGGCTTCGGTAGTGTTAACGCTTTCGCCGCCCTTGCACGTTGCCGGGAGACGGCGGTTTCTTCAAGGAATTCAGCGACAGGCCTACTCATAGCGGTGATGAGTCGGAGAGAAGAAGAAAGTTCAACAAGCGAGAGTGATTCCTGCGGCGAAGATGGTTCTTCTTCGGGAAGCGGTTCGGTGAGTTTCGCGCTTCTTTCTTTCTTCTTCTTCTGTTTCTTCTTTTGAAAAATGTCTAACTCAAGTTTGCAGGAGGAATCCGGTTCGGAGGATGATTCTAGGATGGAGTCACACGAAAACTTGCCTTTGGTGACCACCGCCGGTGACTTGGAGATGGGGAGTTAGCCAATTGCCGGGCACAAACGTGGTTGAGACGGTGGATGATTCTCGATGGTTGTTGCCGTAGACATGGAGGAAAACCCTTTGCGAGTCGTGAGGCCACTTGTAGCGCCATTTTGATCCCCGTACTTGGTTCCTTATCCGGGTCATGTCTTTGGTTGGCGGTTTTAGCGTGCCGGCTAAGCATGTGGCGTTGTACACCAGAATTTGGGAGAAGCACGGACATATGGCTACAACCAAGAAAGTCACTAGTCGATTCGCGGTTAAGCGTGTGGAAGAGGCTTTGTCTTCCATCGAGGATATGCGTGAGGTGACCCAGTCACACCGTTTCTGAAGACGTTATTGCCGACTAGGAGCACCATCGCGACGTGTGCGTGGAAAAGGAGTTCAACACTTCGTGGTTTGTCAAAGGCCTTGCTGAGATCCAAAAGTTGAAAGATGCAGCAATCGAAAGCCTTTCCGCCGAGGAGATCGCCTGACAGGAGATGGAACTCGAAAAGCTTTCAAGATGTTGACTATGAAGAGAGCGGCTCTTGAAGACGCAAAGCGACTTTCTCCAAGAAGAGCAAACTTCTGTTGGACGATTTTCCTTGAACGTTTCTCTGTTAAACTTTCATTTAGGTTCTTTTTTTTTTTTTTTGAAAGACATATTGGATGTCTGGTTCAAAACTTAACCTTTGATAGATAGCTGGTAGCTTTTTAGGGTGTTGGATTATTTCTGGGATGAATGGTTTTGATAATATAACTCTGATTATGTTTTGGGAAAGGAATATTGCTTTTATGAAAGTGTGTGCTAGCAATAGGCACAAGACGCAATAGTATGGCGGTTTTATTAAGAACCTAAAAAACGGATCGTATATCTTGCCCAATCTAAATTTACTCACTTGCAAACACGCCTCTTTCCAAGTAAAAGGCGGCTTTCTTTGGTAGCATCGCCAGATTAGTCCCCAATTGATTGATGTAGCGTCTTGGCGAGTCCCCGTTTTCGGTGTCTGATAACCCGGGTTGTACGTCGGTCGAGTCGGACCGAGTCGCAAGTCCCCAATCGGCGGTGGCATCTTCAACGAGTCCCCAGTTTTCTCGTGTAGTTTTTTAACCGGTAACCGGTCGCCTGGTAGTTGAGTCGGATCGAGTTGCCTTCCCTACCATCTTGACATCTCGGGTCGAAAAACGAGATCGACAATTCGACATTATAGCCGATAGATCAATCCTCCCATTGTGGTCGCCAATTTTTTATGGGTGAAAATCGTTTCTAACGATTTCGGTAATTTCGGTGAGTGAGTGAGAAACCGATTCAAACCCTAAACAAATGTGCTGCGCGTGAGCACTTTATAGGTTCGAGAGATCGATCCAGCCAAGTCCTACCTAAACCAAGAGGCGTTCCGGACTTTGTTTCGGTCACAAAGTGGAGGAGAAGGGTTTATTTGGGAGGGAAGCAAAGAAAGGTGTTGAGGAGAGTAGTATCTCGACTTGTATCAGAAAGTGAAAGCTTAGGAAGCTTGCAAGAGATGGAAGCTTTTGAGAGAGCTTGCAAAGTTGCCTTTTGGAGAGTATAAGTGTAGTATATTTCTCCTGACCGAGACTTGTTGTCTGGTGGAAATAGGTAAGACCTATTTATACAAGTCGAGATTGAAACGTACCCTGGCCTCATGAAGGAAGAGAGTAAAGGGTGAAATAATGGGAGGAGGTGGTAACCGCATGGTTTAATGGGCGAAAACGTTTTTCACCATTATTTCCTCTTTTATTTGACCGCTTTACTCCTTTTCACGCTTTCTTAATGTGAGCGTAGTGTACGCTGCATCTTTGTGACCGCCAAACCAAAACCCTAAAGTAGCATCCCCGGTTGTGTTGATGTCTCGAGTGTTGGTTGCATCTTGAGTGCAAGTGGCGCTGCTAGTGGCGCGTGTGGCATGTGCGGAATCCCTTGGTGGTAGTTTGCACGGTTTGCAAGTTGGGCTACCAGCGTGTGTGTTTGGCATGTGCCAATGGCATGTGCGGCCATTAGGGCCGTGACCTTGATAGGGAAACTAGCTAGCGAGCGCGTGGGCATGTGCCAATGGCATGCGTGGCCGTTAGGGCCGTGATTTTGCTAGGGAAACTAGCTAGCGAGCATGTTGGCATGTGCCAATGGCATGCGTGGCCGTTAGGGCCGTGATTTTGCTAGGGAAACTAGCTAACGAGCATGTTGGCATGTGCCAATGGCATGCATGGCCGTTAGGGCCGTGACCTTGATAGGGAAACTAGCTAGCGAGCATGTTGGCATGTGCCAATGGCATGCATGGCCGTTAGGGCCGTGACCTTGATAGGGAAACTAGCTAGCGAGCATGTTGGCATGTGCCAATGGCATGCGTGGCCGTTAGGGCCGTGATTTTGCTAGGGAAACTAGCTAGCGAGCATGTTGGCATGTGCCAATGGCATGCATGGCCGTTAGGGCCGTGACCTTGATAGGGAAACTAGCTAGCGAGCATGTTGGCATGTGCCAATGGCATGCATGGCCGTTAGGGCCGTGACCTTGATAGGGAAACTAGCTAGCGAGCATGTTGGCATGTGCCAATGGCATGCGTGGCCGTTAGGGCCGTGATTTTGCTAGGGAAACTAGCTAGCGAGCATGTTGGCATGTGCCAATGGCATGCGTGGCCGTTAGGGCCGTGATTTTGCTAGGGAAACTAACTAGCGAGCATGTTGGCATGTGCCAATGGCATGCGTGGCCGTTAGGGCCGTGATTTTGCTAGGGAAACTAGCTAGCGAGCATGTTGGCATGTGCCATTGGCGCGTACGGCCATGTTGACCTAGTTGCATGTTTTGCAAGCCTAGGGCGCTATGTTTGGCGTGGGCCAAAGGCATAGCGGCTTGGAAGTATGGCTTGCAGCACGTGTTGGCATGTGCCAATGGCACGTGCGGCCATGTTGACCTAGTTGCAAGTCTTGCAAGCCTAGGGCGCTATGTTTGGTTTGGGCCAAAGGCATAGCGGCTTGGAATTTGGCGTTGTTGCCATGGTGCTTGTGGGTGCGGCTTGGTTTGGCATGGTTGCCATGGTGCGCGGAGAATGCGGCTTGGCTTGGCATGGTTGCCATGGTGCGCAGAGTGCGGCTTGGTTTGGCATGGTTGCCATGGTGCGCAGTATGCGGCTTGGTTTGGCATTGTTGCCATGGTGCGCAGAGTGCGGCTTGGTTTGGCATGGTTGCCATGGTGCGCAGTATGCGGCTTGGTTTGGCATGGTTGCCATGGTGCGCAGTATGCGGCTTGGTTTGGAATTGTTGCCATGTCAGTGCGCATATGCGGCTTGGCTTGGCATTGTTGCCATGGTGCGCAGAGATCTTGCTTCGGTTTGGCATTGTTGCCATGGTGCGCGATATGCGGCTTGGTTTGGCATTGTTGCCATGGTTTGCGGTATGCGGCTTAGTTTTGGAATTAGGGTTACGTGTTTGAAAACCTAATGCTGGTATTTTGAAAAAATACCCCTATTAATTATTTACACTGAGTTAAATGCTCTTATTCAATGTGTTGCGGGTAACACTAGGTCATGGGGTTTTACGATTTTACCCCTTGTCTAAAAACCACCATCAACAGCTAGATTGATTGAATTGAAAGGTTTTTCCACCACCACCAGATTCTCTAAAAGAAGCCATTTGTTGTTTACCTATGATTAAACTGGATCTTGAGCTTCTTTTTCAGCAGATTTGGAGCAATCAGGACTGAATACAAGAGGAAAACTGATAATCCTTTGTATTGAGTTCAGATCTAAGAAAGAAAAGTACAGAGAGGCGGCATATATACAAGATGAAGAAAAAGATTTCAACGAAATGAACTAATGAAGTGAAGACTGAAACCCTAAGTTGATTACTCTTTTCTTATATACAACTTTTTCTTACACCTTGTTTACATCAGATATGTTTAACGGAAATTAGTAACTCGAGCTGCCGATTTCCGATACGACTTACTGAGAGTTGGGAATTACTGATGAAACATCAATTCACTAGTTTTAACTTAATTGCACGTTGTGTGGGCAAGACAGGGCACGGTTTCTTGTAAAGCAACTCTGTTGCACATTCCATTAGCGTGACGACTATGTTGTAAACAAACTATAATCTCTTTGTTTTACAGAGCAGTTTAAGCATCCATAGAGTGGATGTGGCATTCATGCCCCATGAAGAAGGTTATTGTAGAACATTCTCTCAATACAATAACCAGAGTGATAAATGAGCATTTTCGGTCGATATTTGGCCTATTCTGCACCTTTTTTCGATGAATCAATGTCCATAAATATCTACACTTGTGTAGTGCCAATCACATATTTGATCAGAGGAAAATAACCCCTTTCGGCTATGAAGAAAATGTAAGGTTGTTGCATTTGGAGAAACTACATAAGCTATTAGTATTTTTTCCAACTGAATCTATGAATGTAACTTGATACATAGTAATACTTTTTAGATTACTGTCCCGGAATGGTAAGCTGATTAATTCCCACCGGCCACCGGGAATAATACTGGGTAATTCAAATTGAATGGTCACAGCCCGGATTAAAAACCAAAGAAATCCGAATCAACTAAAAACGAAAACGAATTTACAACACATGAACAGATGATCATTTTGGAAGATTAACTCAAATTGACTATTGCTCATCAAGCAGAATTTTCTTTATTGGAATCAGCCCAATCACGTGTGTCTCGTTCCAACTATGTACCCCTTTGATTATAATCGCTGATTTAGCTGGATAGTTTACTTTCCTCTAGTGTTACATCTCTTTGATCAAACCAAAACCCTTTGAAAGACTTAACATAATTTTTAAAAATCGCTCCTGAAATCCAAATGTGGAATAAATGTATAAAGTCGATAGTATATCGTACCCGATAACAATGATAACAGATCCCTATCTATGAACAAGGAGGCAGCATCATCATCACCGAAGTTGAGAGAAAACAAAACCAGCTTATTTATGACAAAAGCCAGTACACCTTACTAATTTGTTGAGAGGAAATACCATAATGCTCATCTTGGTTCAGATTGTTTGAGTCTACACCCCCACCACATTCCCATACAAAATCCCTTTTCAATCCGGGATCCATTGGTGATTTATTGAACCTGATTCAATCAATTTAAATAAAAAACCATTTTTCAGCACTAAAAATCAAAAAAAAAAATTAAGGTAGTAATTAAAGGACCATTTCAACACTTAAAAACAAAAAAACCATTAAATCGTTTGAAAAGGATAGATCAAAAGAAACACCTTTGTCTCCTCCTCAGCATCTTCTACTTCACCCCAAAATTTAAGCTAAGAAGTTTTTGACAAAGAAAATATGAGAGTAGTGAAGATGTGAATACATGGATGATAAGATTTTATAATAACTGGGGTGTATTCCAAAGCTTTGAGTTTTAACCATGGTAAGGTTAATTTTGTGAGTGGGTTGAAAATGAAATTCCAGCAACCTACAATAGATATTTATCCTAGTTTGATTGGTGGCCATAAAATCCAATTGGGGACTATTTCAACAACGGCTCCATGAACTTATACATATCTACAACCAAGAGCCTGTGCCGAAGTACGATATTAAGCAAAAATTTAGCATGTATTGAACCACCTCAGTTAAGAAAATGAAAATTCTCTATTTTTGGGAAGCCCTGAACTGGAACGTGCAATTCAAATCTGTTGGTGTGCCCTATCCATTATAAAAACACAAGCACAAGCAATAGAAGATGTTCATCAACAATTGAAGTATAACATAACTGAACTGGTATATCTATACAACTCAAACTGCAGGCAATTTGGTGTTTAGATTAATCAAGCTTCTAATTGACATTAGTGAACACCCTCGACATTCAAACTTGTTTCTCCTCGTACTTTCTAAATTTAGTTTGTTATCTCTATCTTCATCCACGGCATGAGCAACAACCTAATCCAGTGGAATTGCAAGACTGTATTTAACCAGGATATATAAATTCAAAGGCGCAAAAATGAAATTTTCGCATTAGTTTTGATTCCTACCTCCTTGAGGAAAGTGAATTATCGGCCTTTCAAATACTCCAGGACAACAGGTACAAGAAATACCGGTAGACTTTAATGAGCAGCACATCCTCCACATGATTATCAAATATCAAATATCCACAACATAAATACATAAGTACATATTCCCTCAGCTATCCTTTGCTGGTGCAGAAGCTATATCAGATGCTTATCTCATTGTTCAAAATCGACAATGTTTGTTTAAGGTAAGCCTAGAACTTAATCTGCCAATTCAAATCTAACAGATAATAATGGTTTCTTAACAATATATGAAACATCTTCAACTTTAGCAGTTCTCCAGATAAATTGCAATTAAATTTTACTTGCTGCTGATTGGGGGCCTTTAATCCATTATGGATGGGCCAACATAGAATTTTTTTTGAGAAATCATGATGCTTCTTTGAACTGAAAAGAATACTTCCAATACCACCAGATTCCCATACAAACCCACTAATTTTACATCTATGAGAAAGAGCCATTTGTTGTCTATTGCCCTGATTGATTAATCTGATCTTGAGATTCTTTTTTCAACAAAATATTGAAACTCAGAACTCAAATAGAAGAGCAAAATTGAAAGCCCTTGTACGAGAAATCAGATCTAAGAAGAGGAAGGAGAAGTAGAAAGGCGGCATGGAAACCCTACTCTCTTACTATAAGAATGACTGAAACCTTGAGATGATTACTCTCTTTTTATATACTACAACTTTTAGTTACACCTTGCTTACATCTGATGTTTTTTACTTTTTATGAATGCCAGTAAATAACGGTTTAAGGTAACTAATCTTATTTGATCATAATAATTAAAACCATGCCACATCCGATGGCGTCCATTTGGATAGAGCGACTATAACAGGAGGGCGATAGCCCCAAAATATCCAACTCCAAATCTCAAGGTAATAATAGCATACAACAAGAATTTTTCATTTACAGCGTCTGGATCGACTTCACTAACTACAAATGTTGCGGGATCAGCCTCAGTTGTGATGCAAATTACGGAGACCAAAAATATATGGTATGAATGGAAGTTTTCTTTGAGCTCAAGAGAGGACTTAAACCCGCTTGGTGGCAGAAATGTGGAATTGAGTGATGATGATCAATAAAAATGACCAAGAAATGGGTTGAAATGATGCTATTTGAGTATTGTTATTTAATGAAGCCATGGCTAGTTAGCTTTGCTGAATTTATAAATGTTTTGTTTGATGAATATGAACTATTAACATCAGCGTTGGAAACGTTCTCTAACTAGTCGTTCTCTAGTTTGTTCATTGATCTAATTCCCACCCCTTCACCGGCTGGCCACAAGGTTAGTACAGTACTAATTAATCTGAATGGGTTCACGGACAGGATTAAAGATCAAAGCCATCAAAATCCGCTAAAACATGTAAATAACAATGCAGGAATCAAAAATAAATAAATTCATAAACATGCACAGAGGATCAATTTGGAAGATTTAATTCATAATGGATTGTTCATCAATTAGAATTTTCAATATAACACTCTAAATAAATCAGGCTTTAACATGTCTCTCCTTGACAGGGCGCGTTCCAACTCTTTGATTGAAATCGCTGATATACCTTTTTTTCCCCATTATATTGATAAACCGATAAGCAAACCCATAACTAGACGACCAAATGATCGGGAATGTATATATGCAACAACGAGCAAGGGGTTGTGCAACTGTGCCATGAAATGGAAGAAGGTTAGTGGTGGTGCTGAGCCTAACTATCTCCGGATTCGACCACAAAAGGTAACGATCTAGTCTGCATTCTCAGTACCACCAGAATAGATTTGAGAGGAGATATCATCATGCAGAATTGAATTGAAATTCAATTTGGTTCTTCCAGTACCACCAGAATAGAAAACCACTTTTGCATCTATGAGAAAGAGCCATTTGATGTTGCCCTAAATTAAACTGATTTTGAATTTTCAGCAAAACTGAAGGAAGAACTCGGTAAATGTTTATATGCAAAGAGGAGGACTGAAATTCACTTTGATTGGAGTTCAGATCAAAAAAGAAGAATAGAAAGGTGGCGTAGAAACAACCTCCTTTTAGGGTTTTTAAGGAATGACTGGGTGAGATTTCAAAGAAGTCAAGTGAAGATTCTGAGACCGAAATGGAACAGTAAATTGGGGATCAGATCGACTTTGTTGTTTGTTACACTAATTGATGATTATCCGATCTTGAGATTCTTTTTCAACAAAACTGGACTACTCGAACTCAAATGGAAGAGTAAATCGGAGATCAGATCTAAGGAAGAAGAAGGAAGAGTAGAAAGGCGGCGTGGAAACCCTAATCAATCTCTCACTGTAGAAGATATCAGACTGAAACCCACGCTCTTTTTATCTACAACTTTTATTTACACCTTGCTTTACATCGGATATTTTTTACTTTTATTTATTTTTTACGTTATTACCCATTTAGCCAATTTGTAACCTAGGCAGTTGCATACATAAGAATGGTACACAAAAAAACGATAAGGTCTACACTCTCACTTTCTCTCTCCTTATTTTGCTCTCCGACTTTATCTTTTAACATAAACAGTTATCTCCTTCCCAATAGTAGTTATCTTCATCCATTAGCAGTTATCTTCATCTTCTCCATTGAATTTTGAAAACTATCTTCTTATTTTCTGCCCGGATTTTAATTTAGTTTAAGATTCAGGTAGAATTACTTATATAATATATACTTAAATAAAACAAATTGCATTATAGCAATTGATATTGTAGTATGTTTTTATTTCTAATACGTATGGCAAGTTTGTGCCATTACGATTTCTCATACCTCCTGGAGGGGCTTCGATTTCATTCAATCTTTCCTATGACCATTTACGGACGTGATGAACAGAGATTACAGAAATCGATGTTGAATTTGGGCATATTACTTATTTTATGGAAGCATCATATCTTCTCGGAGTGTATCCAACAAAATGGTGATAAACCATTCGAAGATTTCAATTCCCATGTCGGTTTACATATATTTGGTGCAGATTTTTGTTTTCGATTTTCTTCATTTCAAAATTATTGTACTAATCATGTATTTCGATTCATGGATGTAATTGAATGTTATGTAATTATATTTTATTAATCAATGAAGTTTGGAGCTTTCATGCTCCTCATTCCTTCAAAAAAAAAAAATAAGAATGGTACACTAAAACAGAACACACCGATTCTGCAGCACCTCTCCAAAGTAAATTACAAAATCAATAGATTCAATACCTAGGGATACACAGATTATTAATCCAATGGAATACAATTACAAGCCAGAGCAAACTCATGACTATAGAAATGCACTAACTTTTAAGGAGAGAATTTTTTTTGATATAAGAATAGCCTTTTGTTACAATTGATGTCATAACCTAAAATATGCCGGTTACATGTGAGAACACAACTTTTAGGCAACTAAACTTATAACTTCTGCATAGGCACCGGAATTTCTTGTTGTTTTTAAACGAAAGATGTTAATCAAAACTTGGTAGTATCATGATGAAACTGAAAATAATTGTGTTTAGAAGTTTACTGCTATTTCTATATACCTGAATCAAACTGCAGTTTTGGTGTTTACATTAACAGAGAACACCCTCAACTCAAACTTTAGATTCGGACTTGTTTCAATTATTTTCGTACACCATATATTTTTGAAGCATATAAGTAATTAAAATCAGTTGGACTAATTTTCTTTATTGCTGAAAAATTTACAAGACAACAGTTTATTCAACTTCAGCGAGAGAATCCGATCCATAGTGTTTAGCCCCTTTGAGACGAGTTCAGATGAACAAGGAGAGAAGCATAAAGTCGGAGTAAAAACCCACTTAGAGACAGAATAGAGATAGTCTTAATCTACGAAAGAACTACCACATCTTGTATTGGAGTAGTACAGACCTACTACATCAACCGCTTGGTAGAAGACCTGAAATCAATCTGACACAGAAATATTTTGAGAGGAGAAATCATTATGCTGGATTGATTGAATTGAAAGTTAGTTTGGATTTTGACACCCATAAGAAACCACTATTTATGGATTTTGCTGTTTCACACTGATTAATTAAGCACATCTTGAGCTTCTTTTTTCATTATTTATAGAGAACTCAAAACTGAGCACAGAAAGGAAAACTGAAAGCCCCATCTTGTATTAGAGTTCAGATCTAAGAAGAAGGATAAGAAGAAAGGCGGTGTAGAGATTTTCTTAGGGTTTTCAAGAGGAGAGTGAGATTATAAAGAAGTGTATATATAGGTCTTTTATTTACACCCCTTTTACATCACATTTCTATCCTGCACTAAACGGAGAAATGAATGCCGGTAATAAACGGGGACTACATGTATTATGTCCCCTAGGATACGACAGCAAATGATCGGAATGTATCTGCAACAACATGTTGCGATGAAACTGAAGAGGGATAGTGATGGCACGCATCTGGTGTAGGTTGAACACTAGGAGCATTTGATGAATAAACCTCGTGCAAATTAATTGTTGAAAAAAACTGCAAATAAGAAAAACCAAACTCTAATTTAGAGTATTTATGAGCATGTTTGCACAAGAACAAACATGTCAGTGCTAGGATGCTAGCTACCCGGAATGTCGCAGAACCATATGAAACTTACGGTTCTAATTGCAACATAATCAACTAGTCTCCAATAGGGGAACCACCATTTTTCTTTCTTTAAATGCTATACAAAGAAAAGACTCGAGAGTGCAACTAACACTCCCCAGACAACAATGATGGATTAGTTGAATGAGGAAGTATAAGTTGCTTCAAAGAAGTGGAAATGGTGGAACCGGACATCCCATTAGGCAGCTGGTGCCAACAGCAAGGTGGATGCACCAACCGTAACCTTTTATGTAATAAGTTGTTACCTAACTAAGTCTTTAAGCCTCTATAGTTAGCATGTCATTCATGGCTATGAACGTTGGTCCATGCAATTTCTATTAAAATAATAACCACCTTGATCAAAAAAATATACCTGCATTTTTGCCAAAATTCGACTGACTCTTTTTCTTTTCAGTGACAAATGCATGACAATAAAATGTATACATATGTTTTTTCCAACAGATTTGATCAAAGAAAATTAATCCTTTGGGCTAATGAAGATGTTTAAGTTGCGCGTGAAGCAATTAAATGAGTAATTAGTAGTATTTTTCAGCTGAATCTTAGAAAGCAACTAGATACATAATACTTTTTAGAGTATCCCTGAACAATAAGCTGCCCACCCTACATTGGCCGCCCCCCCGGAATAACAACAATACTGGCATGTTAACAGCCGAGATCAATTAAAAACATGTCAATAACAATACAGGAATCGAAAAGAAATTACATTAAAAGATGATTGATTTACAATTCACCATGTCCAAATCAACCCTCTCAATTAACCAGATCGCATACCTGCCACTCGGCTTTAATCTCTAAGATCCTTCACAAAATCCATCAGTACTTCTGAGAAGATGACACTAAAACATGTGGATCAAAAACTGTAGCTCACTCTGAATCTAATACCTACGCCTCAATCTATCAATTCAAAGGCACAATGTGTAGCCAATCACGGATCGGAAGCCATTTCCCTATTTTTATTAAACGAAATATGTGAATCAATACTTGCAGTATAATAATGAAAACTGAAAAGAATAATTGGAATTTTACCTCTATTTCTTTATACCTGAATCAAACTGTGTTTTAGAGTAAACAAAGTCTTAAAATCAGTCCGTCTAATTTTCTTTATGGCTGAAAGATTTAACAGAATGCAACAAATCCACAGATCCTTCAAGAAAACCACAAAATACAATTGTTTTGAGAGGAGATATCATAATGCTCAATTGATTAATCAAAGGAAGTTGTAGTCCGTTCTTCCACCACCTGATTCCAATACAAAACCATTTTTTACATCTATAAGAATGAGCCATTTGTTGTTGCTCTTATTGATCCTGAGCTTCTTTATCACTTATCTGCAAATCTGGAGATCAGATCTAAGAAGAGGAGGCGAAGTAGAAAGGCGGCGTAAAAGCCCTACTCTATCACTGATTCTGTGAAATATTAAAACCCTAAAGATGATTACTGTCTTTTGATATACGGTACAACTTTTGCTTACACTTCAATTACAACAGATGTCTAACCTAAATATGTACAAATGTGCAGCGTCAATTGGATGTGAGAATAACTTTCATTATTTCGGTACTGTGCCATAAGAACAATTTCAAAACATATGTATTTCTGCAGTTGAAATAATTAAAGAGATGATCCCAAAATTTTGGTCACATATATAGAGCGGAGGGGAAGCAAAAGTCTTGTTAGGGCAGCAAGATTAGGCTTACAGGATGTTTTGGGCTGAAAAATTTAGGCTTGGAATCCAAATAAGTAGGGTAGCAAGTGCGCACTTATTTCTGGTCTTAATCTACAATTATAGACCGTTAGATCTAACGAATGGCCGTGATTTAATAAAGATTGAGCTGAGATGTCTAGGGAACCCTAAATAATGTAAACCCTAGTGGTATATAAATGTCACTATGGAACCGGCGGCGCCACCTTTGAAAAAACTTCATGTAGCTCTTCCGTTTTTTATGCTTGTTGCTATTGGTAAGGGTGAGATTAAGAGATGATGAAAGGAGATGGAATATGCAGAGATGGATTCTCAGTTAGCATTTCACATTGTTAATTCTCAAAACAGGTTTAAATTTGATAGTGTTTTACTATTTCTTACTTTGTGGTTTTCAATTTGTGATCTTTCGAAATGTCATCTCTAATATTATGATATGGTTTTATTTTGTGCAAGAATAATCAATTGTTGTCATAATGACTTATCCTCACGTTAGTTTAAACGTGACTTGGTGATTTAACAATCTAACAATCGCGCCACTGATGGAATTGCCAATCAGTTTCTGTAGATGGGAAAGCATTTGCTTATAAATGACATTTTGTGTTTATTGGTTGCACGAGGCAACAACAACTATGTAATCCATCATTGTAATTACTTTGTTTGTTAGCAAACGTATGGGATTTTCCGGCATCAATTGAAAATGTATGGCCAAACGTCATTTTTTTCTCTACTTCTTAAATACTCTATTATCTTCATTCTTTGTATCTTTCTTAAATCAACTGAATATCATCAGTTCTTGATTTGAGTGAGAAACAGTAAAATTAAGAACAGAAATAACTTAAAATGATAGATTTACATAGATAAACGGATGAATAATTTGGAAGATTTAAATTCCCAATCCACTGTTCTTCAATCAATCTTTCAGGCAGAATTTTGGTTATGTCTTTTATCAAAACCAATTGGCTTCAATGAAAATCAAAGGCATCATCCAAAATCTACTAAAACATGTAAATAACAGAACAGGAAAATAAATTTAGAAATTGACTACTTCTAGTTCTTCTCATGCATCAATTTTTTCAGCAGAATTTTTTTTTCATTTCTTTATTTCCCTAAAAGGTCTCCATCTTCCTCTACATCATGAGCGACAACCACTGCATGGCTGTAACTTCTTTGATTAGACTAATGCTTGGTTGGGCCAGAATTCCAAGTCTTTCTCCAACCTGTGTTAACTGAAGACTCAAATCTTTAGTAACAAAAGCTCTAGAGAGAACTTGAGATTGAAGAGAACTGTTCAGATAGGTGGGGGGCAATACTGGTGGTAGATTTGGTAGTAGTTGTGATATCAGTAATGCTGATGCTGGTTGCGGCTCAAGTAGTATTAGAGAAATGAGGAATAAATTTGTTTTGAGAGGAGATATCATTATGCAATTGAAACATGTTTTTTCTTCTTCTTCCACCACCACCAGATTTCCCATACCAAACCACAACATTTCCATCTATGAGAATGAGCCATTTCTTATTGCCCTATATTACACTGATCTTAAGTTTCTTTTCAGCAGATCTCAAAACTCATAGAAGAGGAAAACGGAAATCCCCTTAATTGTAAGGAGTTCAGATCCAAGATGAAGAAGAATAAGTAGAGAGGCGGAACACAACTTATAGTGAACGAAGTGAAGACTGAAAACCTAAAAGATAGACTCTCATTTTATATACAACTTTTACTTACACCTCTTTTACATGAGTTTTCATTGTGCCATATGAATAGTTTCATAGCATATGTATGCAGTGGAAATAAAGAGGCATTTTCAAAAAAAATTAGCTATGGTAGGGTTACTTTAATGAAAGAGTCGATGTAAATATGTACCATTGGCTTGAAAATCTTTTCTCGTGAGGTCCAGGTTGGCTTATAGCTCCGAATGCTATTGTGTCCAATAATTCACTAGCTAACTGCATAGCATGTTACATTTAGCAGGGAAATATGAGTTCAATAACGAGCAAAGCAATTGCTCTTAATGGATCTGCAACAACAAGTTAAGGGTTATCCGCCTGCCGCAAAGAAAGCGAACCAAACAGGGGTTGTGGGATTTGGCACTTGTGTAAGTTTAACGCATAATCATCTAATAATTTCAATTTGTTTGGTTATTAGACTCAACTGAATTTTCGTCCATTGAATGCAATAGATAAGTAGACACTCCTACTTGAGATATATGGTCTAGTTGATAAATAAATAAATGAGTACCACCTAATTCACAACTTAGAGATTTATCAATATCTTCATTTCAGACAGTTTTTACTCTGGTCTTTAAATTAAGTCCGTCTCATTAGATCAGCGAAAACATATCAAGGAACAGCGTCCACTGTTTGTTAATGTGTTTAACGAAAATTTGAATGGTACAAGAGTTAAAAGAAAATCCTAGTTTTATGAATATCAAGGGATGCAAATTTTCAAGGACTCCACTCAGAAGTCACATCTCATCTCATGCTAAAATAATATACGGCTCATCAATTTTTACCAAGTTTAGTGGATTCAACTTGTATTTACCCACATTTTTGATTTCCAAACCAGATTATTGAAAGGCTTAGAAAGCAACTGCAAAACGATTATGTCATAAGCCCACTAGTCTTGTTAGTGTGGTGCCCTTATCTTTTGTTGACTGTAGCTTGTATTGTTGAGTGATAGGTGAGACTGTGAGATTGATATTTGTAGCATGTCGGTCATTGGGCAGATATTATTAACAAAACAATTATCTTCTTAATCAAATATCTCTCTCTTCCTTCCTCTCAACCTGTGTTCTTCCTTCTTTCTCATCTTAATCTGTCTAATTTCACTCTTTGTAGCTTAGACCACTACAAATTGGTATCAGAGCATCTAATTCTTGGACCTAGAATGGCTAACAAAGCTGATGTTGAAGAACTCACGAAGAAAATCGATGAACTCACTAAGTCTCAAGCAGATTCGAATAAGAAGATGAATGAGCTTACTAAATCTCAGAGCGATTCTACAGTTAAATATGATGCAGTTTTGAAATCAGTTGCAGAGATTAAAGAAGCTCAAGTGAAGTCAACGACGGAGTTCATGACTGCAATTAATGCCGCTCTTGAATCTCAGATGAACCGTTATATTGAAGTTTCAGGTGGGAGGAACTTAAATCGAGACAATCAGTTGGATGGCGGAATTTTGGGTCCTCCACCAAACGGTAATCCATTTATTCCAGGTGAAAATATTATTCAGCCTCATAATTATATTATCCATCATGAGCAAAATCAGTTTCAACAACCTAGACCTAAGGTAGAATTCCCTAAATTTGATGGCACTAACCCCAGATCTTGGATACGCAAGTGTAGAAAATTTTTTCTTACGATAATATGTCAAATCCTCAAATGGTAATTTAGCTTCCATGTACTTAGAAGGGAAGGCTGATACTTGGTTTCAAGACTACCAAGTTGGTAAACAAGAGATAACATGGGAAGATTTCATTAGGGATATTTGTTTGCGTTTTCAAGAGCTAGGCCATGATGATGTTGTAAGGGAATTTAATAAGATCAGCCAAACTAGTTTTGTACTTGATTATCAAGAAATTTTTGAAGAGTTGAAGGCATTAATGCTAGCAAAAACCCTCACCTCACTGAAGACTACTTCACATCCTGTTTCATCAGTGGCCTTAAGGAGGAGCTTAGATTACATGTACAAATGTTTTCCCCACCAACACTTACTAGAGCTGTCTATTTGGTTAGAATGCAAGAGGCACTCCTTGAGAATGTAACTAAGAAATCTAGAGCCCATTACAGACCCCCACCACTTAATGTCTCAAATAACTATTCCAAAAGAAATACTACTTCTCTAGTTACAAGTCCCGGAGGTTTCACAAAAATTTTTTTACCCTCCCCTACAAGTTCCCCACCACCAATTAAAAAGCTGTCATATGACGATATGCGGAAGCGCAGAGAAGGGCCTTTGTTATAATTGTGATGAAGTTTTTCAACCAAGTCATAAATGTATCAAGCAACAGATTTATATGTTGGCCGTTGATGATGAAGATTCAACACATTCTGGAGAGGATTCTCCTTGTGAAACTCCAAATTCTCCTATTCAGGGGAGGAAGTTGAGATTTCCGTGCATGCTCTAGCTGGAAACGTGATGCATAACACCATTCGCATAGAGGGGGCTAATAGGAAACATCCACTTACCATCATTATTGATAGCGGCAGTACACATAGTTTCTTGGACCCAGCAGCAGCAGCACGTTGTGGTGTCCATCTTGTTCCTACCAACTCTTTATTGGTTGTTGTGGCTAATGGAAACAAGATGGTTAGTGATGCTAAATACCCGTCCTTCCAATGGCAGATGCAAGGGCATGACTTTCAGTTTGATATGCAGCTCTTAACCTTGGGCGGTTGTGACATGGTGCTAGGAGTCGATTGGATGCGTGGGATGAGTCCAATGCTCTTTAACTTCAACAAGTTGACAGTGGAGTTTTCCAAGAATGGTCAGCAAATTAAACTACAAGGTAACCTTCCTTCAGCTCAACTTTCTATAATGTCTGGTAAGCCACACCACAAGTGGCTTAAGAAAAATAAGGGTGGAATGGTAATAATACTATTTGCAATAACTGCTTGTGATGAGCCATCATTCACCCCTGACCCCATTTTACCCCTACTTGAAAAATATGCTTCAGTCTTTCAAGAGCCCACATCACTTCCTCCATCTAGAGCCCATGATCACCATATTCCTTTAAAACCACTTTCCATTCCCCCAACTCAGAGACCATATATAATTCCTTACATTCAAAAGGAGGTAGTGGAGCATCTTGTCAAGGAGATACTTAAATCTGGTGTCATACAACCTAGTCAGAGCCCTTTTTCCTCTCCAATTCTACTGGTTAAGAAGAAAGATGGCAGCTGGCGATTCTGTGTAGACTATAGAAAGTTGAATGAAGCTACTGTCAAGAATAAATACCCAATACCCATCATAGAGGAATTACTTGACGAGTTATTCGGAGAAAAGGTGTTTACTAAGATTGATCTACGGGCAGGATATCATCAAATTCGGGTTATTCCTCCGGATACATACAAGACTGCATTTAAGACACACCATGGGAACTTTGAATTCATGGTAATGCCATTTGGCTTAACCAATGCCCAGCCTCTTTTCAAGCATTAATGAATGATGTTTTTCAGCCTCATTTACGGAAATTTATTCTAGTCTTCTTCGACGACATACTGGTGTACATCCCTGACATGGACTCTCATTTGGAGCATTTGGAAATCGCACTCAAGACTCTGCAACAGCATACACTATATGCCAAGCTCAGCAAATGTGCATTCGGTCAATCTCAACTTGAGTACCTTGGGCCTATCATTACTGCTGAAGAAGTCAAAGTTGATCCTGCAAAAATTGAGTGCATGCTCAAATGGCCATTACCCACCACTTTGAAGGAACTCAGAGGGTTTCTTGGACTCACTGGATATTATAGAAAATTTATGCAGGGTTATGGGATTATCTGCAAACCTCTGACAGAATTACTCAAAAAGGATAAATTCCTTTGGACTGCTGTTGCTCAAGCTGCATTCCACGCACTCCAGCAAGCTGTCACCACCACCCCAGTGCTAGCTCTCCCTGACTTCAACTTTCCATTTGAAGTGGAGACTGATGCTTGTGACACTGGAGTAGGAGCTGTGCTGATGCAAAACAAAAGGCCACTTGCATATTTCAGCAAAGGCATGGGTACAAGATTTCTTGCTATGTCCACTTATGAGAAGGAGTTACTTGCTATGTCCACAAAAATAGAAGAATCCAAAGGCATATTAAAAATGAAACCCAGCATTAGTGTTGATTCTTATCTGTTTGAGGATATTGAATTTATTGGTCTTTCAGATTAGTTAAACCAGTACCCCGAGACAACAAAGTACATGATGCTTAACAGTTAGCAGAAATATATGGATAGACTTTTAATCAGAAGTTCATCCTCGCCAACCACTAAATGGTTGTAACACCAAGGCACAGTTATGATTCTTATGAATCGTCTTTAGATGATCAGAATAGATTTGAAGTAGTGGTGTGTGTGTGTTGGGAACGGGTGTCACTAATTACCAATGTGCATCACAATATGCCGACATCTGATACAGCAGATCCTACCGTTTATTGAGTGAACTCATATTTCAAATTCTACAAAAATTCTTTGTTTAAGCTAAGCCAGGAACTCAAATCTAGTAATTCCAAGCCAATTCCTCCATCTTTCAAAACAATGGACAGATTCAAAGGAAAAAAATATTAAAATACCTGCAGTATTTAGAATGAAACTGAGTCTGGTCAGTGTATGTTATCTTGTAGTAATTTTAAAGTCCGAAGAAAACTCTTGGGTCAGTCCTGTAACTCATCAGATTTCAAATCGGTTTCTTATCAGTAAAGTTGGAGGCTAGCCTCTTTTTTCGAAAAAAAAAATGGCTCGATTAAAGATTGTTTTGATAATCAATTTGTATATATTATGGTTCCAAATCTTAAAAATTTATGATTGTTTTAATCCAAACTCCCTCTTACCTTTTTTTTTTATCCAAGGGAACAACATAAAATGCAACCAATAAACACAAAATGTCATTTCTAAGCGAATGCTTTCCCATCTATGGCAACTGACGGTGGACGGGGTTGGGTGGCTAAAGTGCTGTAGCCCATCCCAAAAACCATCAAAAAATGACTTTGACCATTTAAATGCCATAAAACAACTATGTAATCCATCATTCTAATTACTTTGTTTGTTAGCAAATGCATGGAATTTCCCGGAATCAATTGAAAATGTATGGCCAAACGTCATATATTTCTACACTTGTTAAATCTTCTGCTATCTTGATTCTTTGTTTCTTTCTTCTGATATCATCAATTTTTTATTTTGAGTGACAATCCGAAAATAAATGTGGTTTATATCTGGAAGTCACAATCCGAAACTTAGGTCACTTGGCATTATGTGTCACATTGTGATTTTGATCGTAATCTGCAATTATAGACCGTTAGATTCAACGAAAGGTAATGATCTAAGCAAAGTAGAGAAACCCTAGATAATGTAAACCCTAGCTAGTGCTATATAAATGTTGCCGCAGCGCCTCTTTGATCAAACTTCATAAACTCCGCTCTCTGCTCTAGCATATCTACGCTTCTTCGTGTGTGTTGTTGTAATCAAGAGTTCAAGTTAACATATTATGATGAGAGGAGGTGGAATAATATGTCGTGATGGGATGGTCTCTCACTTAGCATTCAACAGTGTTTGATTCTTAAAACTGGTTGGTTTCATTAAAATTTGTCTATTTTAATTTTTTTAATTTCCATTTCAAGATGTTTTTCTCTTTGAAAATATCTTAACTCTAATATGATTTGATCTTCTTTTGTGCAGGAATCATCGATCTATCTGTCATAATGACTTATCCTCTCAAACAGAAGTTTTTATCCATCCTGCTTGGAGATTAAAGACCATGCTGTTGTCTGGTTACTTGCAAAACTTCCCCGATGGTTCCAATCAATTGTACTATCAGATGTTTAACTTTGTTGATTAAATTCCGGAGACAAGAAAAAAATCTACTCAGAAAAAAAAAAACATTTTTTTCTTTATTCTTGGCTGTATTTCCTTTTTATTGCAGAAGGCTACAACAATATGATCAATCTTTGTAATAGAATTTGTTTTACTTTGTTTTCTACCAAATAAATATGGAATTTCTCATTATCAATTGAAAATTAATGTATGGCCATGGGAGCTTGTAATTTCTCATGCTCAATTGTCAATTTAAGAATCAATCTGGAATGATCTAGAACAAGAAAAGAAAAACGAGGTTAAAGAGTTAAAGCAAGAATCGCAAAGGCCTCTTAAGTTGTTGGGTCTTCTATGTGTTATGTTATTGTGTCAAAATGTTAAAGAGCTAAACAGGTTTCCAAACACTATCAATATCTACATTCATATGCTATATGCTACTGTGTCAAAATGTTGAAGTTACATTCCTAGGTTCAGTACACTAAATAAGAAGACCACAATTCAGCAGTATCCTCTCCATTATAATGACATTGAATGAACTTGCACAATCAACCAGAAGTTCAGGTACTACCTCCTCTCCAATAAAGTGGTGCTAGTATCCAAATCAGACCCTGTAAAGTTTCTCCTCTCGAAACCTGCCCTGATAGGAAGGCCGGCTAAATGGCTCCTGCAGCTGTCAGAGTTCGACATAACGTGCGTTTCCCCAAGGGCCATAAAGGGACAAGCTGTTGCGGACCGGTTAGCAGCATTCCCAGGAGAAGATGCCGCAAAATTACGAGAAGATCTCCCGGGAGATCTTCCAGATATCTTTTTAGTCAAAGAAGAAACGTGGCTACTGTTCTTCGACGGCTCTTCCACCCCCAGCACTAATACTGGAGGAGCGGGCGTTGTACTAGTATATCCTGCTGGAGAAGTCTTCTCGCACTCTTTCAAGCTAGACTTTCCGTGCACCAATAACTCAGCTGAATACGAAGCTTTCCTCATCGGACTATCGCTAGCTTAACAAGTCGGGGCCACGCGTTTGGAGATAAGAGGAGATTCCAAATTACTCATCAACCAGGTAAACGGGATCTATGCATTGAAGGAACTAACGCTGGCACCATACAGGGCTGAAGCACAAAAGCTACTCAATTACTTCGCTGAAGCAGCCATCACACATGTCAGCCGTAGCAGCAACAAGCATGCCGACTGCTTAGCTACACTAGCCTCAAAGCTGCGGTTCGAAGGAACTGAGGAAACCTTGACCGTAAAACGGCGAACGATAGCTTCAACGTGGCTTTCACAACCTGAGGGATCCGAAGACGACGACTGGAGAACTCCTATCATTCAAGAACTCAATAACTCACTCTTTCAAGGGAAGGTCGACCTCAAGACCTTGCGGAATTTCTTTATGCTTCAAGGTGTTCGGTATCGCCGGAATCCAGACGGCTCTCTGTCAAGGTGTCTCGGGAAAGAGGAAGCACGGCAGCGGCTTGAACATATTCATGCCGAAGTCTGTGGAATAACGTCACAGGTAACCCTCTACCGTCGTTTACAACGACTTGGATACCTCTTGGCCGGAGATGGAAACCCAATCCCGATTGCTCCAAAAAGCGTGTCCAAATTGCCGGGCGCCCCCATGTCGATCAAATCCTCAACATCAGCCATACTTTGGGACTGGCGGGAGCCGTACATCACTTTCCTTCGCGATGGCATTCTTCCTACTAACAAAGAGGATGCGTCAAACTAAGACAAGTCCAAAAGGTTCGTGTTCCATGATGGGGTTTTATATCGCAAGAGTTTCGGGGGGAGGTCTACTAAGGTGTTTGGACGACACGAGAGGTCCCGCTTATGTTAAGAGAAATGCAAGAAGGCGAACACCAAGGAAAACAGAATTATTCCTGCAGATACACGAGAGGTACTGCGGGCCGACCATGGAAGACGACGCGGCTACCTTCGTTCGAAATGCCGAGAATGTCGATTATGGAAACCTCATCCACGCGCCTCCAACACCCTTGCACGCAATAAGTAGCCCGTGGCCCTTTTATAGGCGGGGACTCGACATCATCGGGAAAATCAACCCCCATCCTCAAAACAAGAGCATGAGTACATAATAACCGCGACCGAGTACTTTACCAAGTGGGTTGAGGCTGTCCGTGAAAGGAACCACCGGAGCCACGATCGTGGCATTCATCAAGGAGCACATCATCTGCCGTTTTGGCGTACCTAAACACGTCATCACCGACAACGGCACACACCTTTCGCTAACAAGCAAGTACGGGAACTACTTGAGAGGTACGGAATCAAACAAGTCTTCTCTACCATCTATTATCCTCGGGGAAATGGGCAAGCCGAAAGTACCAACAAGACTGATCCGAATCCTCGGTGGACAAAGACATGACAATCCCGAACCCGGCATGAGTAATTGCCAATGGCTCTCCGGGCGTACTGAGAACATCTCCTGAAGCTCCACCGGCGTGTCTCCTTACTCCCTGCGTCTACTGTGACAGACGCGATCCTCCCGGCCGAAATCAAGATCCCATCCGCTGAATTGCCACAAATGAGCGGACCCCGGTGGAACGGGCCGAGTCACTCAATGCCAGAGTGCGAATCGATACTCTAGACTCCAAAAGATCCCGGCAGAGGAACATGCACAAATATACGAGAACAGGATTTCAAAGGCGTACAATGACCATGTAAAACCCCGGGGTTTTCAAGGAAGGAGATCTGGTGCTAAAAACCGCCAAACACATCCAAGAAGACGCATCAAGACCGAAGTTTTCTCCCAAATGGGAAGGGGTCGTACATAATCACTAAAGCATATAACAGCGGCTACTACAAGATCATCAAAGAAGATGGGGGAAAGCTAGAGACAGCTTATCAATGGAAAATGGCTTAAAGCGTACTACGCCTAATCATTCCTCGCAACATGCTACATCAAAAGTGTGAACGTCCGGGCATTTTCTCCGCTTTTACTTTCTTTCTTACCCAGTTATCGAATTTCAATACAAAGCCAATGGATTAACGAGAATCTCTTTATTTTCTTCAAAAAAAAAAAAAAAAAGAAAGAGAAAGGAGCCTTCGAATCTCATAATGCAAATCAGAAAAGCCCATCTTGTAAATTATAATCCCTACGAAATATCATCTTCAATCGGCCATGATATCTTTCAGTCCTACTCTTCAAGTCTCGAGTTAACTCCTCAATCTTCCGAGACTCCGGGGCCAAAATTTCCTCTTCTTCCAAAGATGGCTTTCGTGGCGGGAATCACACCGGCAAGAATACCAGCCTATCAACCTTCACAATGTTGAGGCGGTGCGCAACCAACAACGTTAAATTCCAAAGATTCGCGGTAGACACCATGTTCTCCCACTTTTGAATGGTGACTCCACAACAAGATGAATGGACACATTCTCCATCTCAAAGAATCATTGGCAAAAGACAATTCACTACGAAACCAAAGCGGACGAAACAAAGACTTCACCACGCTCCCCAGTAGCAATATGGCCGTACGTTTTCCATATCCTCGTATAAAAGGATACGAATTCTTTCCGCACCAAGAAACCACCAATGTTCCGATAATTGGAGGAGAGACACCTCATACGAGTCCCAAACGATAAACCTGCAGAAGGGTATTCATGGCAAGAGAGCCCTAAATCAGCATTCTCCAAATCTGCAGCAGTCAACAAGGTCGGACTTGAAGGAAGGGGAACAACTAGGTCATCCTCGTCGATAACAGTGAGGCATGCTCCAACAGGATATCTCTGCACAAAAGGAAATTTCCCCATTTACACAACAAGCGTTAAAGTGTGTGTCAGTCCGCCAAGGAAGAAGAAAACATACCGGTATGATTTTCTTAACCCGAATAACATTTGTTGGGATGCTCATGCAAGAATCGGACCTCGCGCCTCATCAGGAGAACTCCGATCGGTTAGAAGATGACTCGAATCTGCGTGACATGACAAAGAGAGAAATCCAACAAGAAGAATCTTTTCTCAAATAAGGAATATGATGCGGTTGCATTGGATATAAATACGAGATTTTTAAAAAGGGAAAGGAAGCAATGAGGGACATAACGCTTTCAGATTTTAGCATGAACAATGCCCTAATTGAAGCCGCAGGTGAAGGAAAGCAAAATAAGGAAACTTTGCTGTCTGAAGAAACGCCTACTCCCTCTTTATTTACATAAGTCACGCTTTCAAGCACGGCTTCCAAGTTGCACCGGCCCCACCAATTGCGCCGACCTCCCAATGGTCGCCCAAGTCACGCCTGCAAGCACGCAAGACTTCCACACTTTTTTCCGGTCCCACCAGCTAGCACACTCAGCTTCCCAACTTATGCCAACTTCCCAACGTCGCCCAAGCCCCAAGACCACCAATTGCGCCAACTGCAGCACGCACGGCTTCTACACTTTGCGCCCGGTCCCACCAAATAGCCCACTCGGTTTCCCAACTCACGCCAACTTCTCAACGTCGCCTAAGTCTGCATCGCCACCAATTGTGCCAGCCTCCCGACTTGTGCAAACTACGAGAGCAAGGATTCCAAATCCTATTTATAAAGGTCGAGACAAGCCTCCTTCAATTTTCCTTACGTTTCTGTCATTAATGGTTTGTCACCATCTTATGCTTACCTCGCAACAAAGCCCTGTTCCGAGCTAAGCGGGGGACTTAATGTTGATGGTGGTTTTTAGACAAGGGGTAAAATCGTAAAAATCCCATGACCTAGTGTTACCCGCAACACATTAATTAAGAGCATTTAACTCAATTGTAAATAATTAATAGGGGTATTTTTTTCAAAATACCCAGTTAGATTTTTCAACACGTAACCCTAATTCCAAAATCAAGCCGCACCTGCGCACCATGGCAGCAATGCCAAACCAAGCCGCATCTTCTGCGCACCATGGCAACAATGCCAAATCAAGCCGCACTTTCGCACCATGGCAACAATGCCAAACCAAGCCGCATACGACGCACCATGGCAGCAATGCCAAAACCAAGCCGCTCTGCAGCGCACCATGACAACAATGCCAAATCAAGCCGCACCCCGCGCACCATGGAAACAATGCCAAACCAAGCCGCATACTGCGCCTCATGCCAACAATACCAAACCAAGCCGCACCCTGCGCACCATGGCAACAATGTCAAACCAAGCCGCATATCGCGCGACCGCGGCAACAATGCCAAACTAAGCCGCATATGCGCACCATGGCAACAATGCCAAACCAAGCCGCACTCGCGCACCATGGAAACAATGCCAAATCTCCAAGCCGTTATGCCTTTGGCCAACGCCAATTATAGCGCCCTAGGCTTGCAAGACTTGCAAATAGGTCAACATGGCTGCACGTGCCATTTGCACATGCCAACACGTGTTGCAAGCCATATTTCCAAACCGCTATGCCTTTGGCCCACGCCAAATATAGCGCCCTAGGCTTGCTAGACTTGCAACTAGGTCAACATGGCTGCACGTGCCATTGGCACATGCCAACACGTGTCGCAAGCCATATTTCCAAGCCGCTATGCCTTTGGCCCACGCCAAATATAGCGCCCTAGGCTTGCAAGACTTGCACCTAGGGTCAACATGGCCGCACGTGCCATTGGCACATGCCAACACGTGTCGCAAGCCATATTTCCAAGCCGCTATGCCTTTGGCCCATGCCAAATATAGCGCCCTAGGCTTGCAAGACTTGCAACTAGGTCAACATGGCCGCACGTGCCATTGGCACATGCCAACACGTGTCGCAAGCCATATTTCCAAAGCCGCTATGCCTTTGGCCCACGCCAAATATAGCGCCCTAGGCTTGCAAGATTTGCAACTAGGTCAACATGGATGCACGTGCCATTGGCACATGCCAACACGTGTCGCAAGCCATATTTCCAAAGCCGCTATGCCTTTGGCCCACGCCAAATATAGCGCCCTAGGGTTGCAAGACTTGCAACTAGGTCAACATGGCTGCACGTGCCATTGGCACATGCCAACACGTGTCGCAAGCCATATTTCCAAGCCGCTATGCCTTTGGCCCACGCCAAATATAGCGCCCTAGGCTTGCAAGACATGCAACTAGGTCAACATGGCTGCACGTGCCATTGGCACATGCCAACACGTGTCGCAAGCCATATTTCCAAAGCCGCTATGCCTTTGGCCTACGCCAAATATAGCGCCCTAGGCTTGCAAGACTTGCAACTAGGTCAACATGGCTGCACGTGCCATTGGCACATGCCAACACGTGTCGCAAGCCATATTTCCAAGCCGCTATGCCTTTGGCCCACGCTAAATATAGCGCCCTAGGATTGCAAAACTTGCAACTAGGTCAACATGGCTGCACGAGCCATTGGCACATGCCAAACACACATGCTGGTAGCCTAACTTGCAAACCGTGCAACCTACCACCAAGGCATTCCGCACATGCCAAACACACACGCTGGTAGCCTATTTGCAAACCGTGCAACCTACTACCAAGGCATTCCGCACATGCCGTTGGCACATGCCAAACACACACGCTGGTAACCTAACTTGCAAACCGTGCAAACCTACCACCAAGGCATTCCGCACATGCCATTGGCACATGCCAAACACACACGCTGGTAACCTAACTTGCAAATCGTGCAACCTACCACCAAGGCATTCCGCACATGCCATTGGCACATGCCACACGCGCCACTAGCAAACGCCACTTGCATTCAAGATGCAACCAACACTCGAGACATCGACACAAACGGGGATGCTTCTTTAGGGTTTTGGTTTGGCGGTCACAAGATGCGGCAGATACTACGCTCACATTAAGAAAGCGTGAAAAGGAATAAAGCGGTCAAATAAAAGAGGAAATAATGGTGAAAAACGTTTTCACCCATTAAACCATGCGGTTACCACCTCCTCCCATTATTTCACCCTTTACTCTCTTCCTTCATGAGGCCGGGAGTACGTTTCAATCTCGACTTGTATAAATAGGTCTTACCTATTTCCACCGGAAACAAGTCTCGGTCGGAAGAAATATACTACACTTACACTCTCGGAAAAGGCAACTTTGCCACTCTCCCAAAAAGCTTTCATCTCTTGCAAGCTTCCTAAGCTTTCACTTTCGATACAATTCGAGATACTACTCTCCTCAACACCTTTCTTTGCTTCCCTCCCCAAATCAACCCTTCTCCTCCACTTTGTGATCAAGCAAGTCCGAACGGCCATTTCTTGGTTTAGGCCGGACTTGCATGCATTGATCTCTCGAATCTATAAAGTGCTCACGTGCAGCACATTTGTTTAGGGTTTGAACCAGTTTCTCGCTCACCTACCGAATTTACCGAAATCGGCAGAAACGATTTTTACCCATAAACAACTACCCATACAATCACTCTTGTAATCACAAACGCTTCAGTTTTGGGTTATATGTTGATCGCTTTTGAACCTAATAGCCTATATGCATCCGTGAATTGATACACCAGAATCCCTTTGCCCCCGTGATTTAACTTGCGTGATTTTTTGTTAAAGGTTCATCCGTTCATGTTTTTAATCTATTCAAAACCATCAGATTAAAAACCCATCTCGATCCACTTGCAAACCATCGTATCAATTTCAAAATGGACCAAATTTCGTATTCCAGAATTTATTTACAATTGATCTGGACTCTATATTTAATATTCATTCGACTGTGTTGATGATATACCTAATCATAAATAATCAGTGGGGATCAACATTCAGATTGAAATAACTTTGATGCAGTTGTTGATCTTCTTTGTCAAATGAAAAATAAATGAATCAATGTATACTAGCTTGTAGTTATCAAATTAATCATCATTACTCTAACACAAATTAATAACTCAATTAGAAAAAGTATCACGTGACTTATATCACAACAATATTTATAGATAAAATTTTCTTATAGATAAAATTTTCCTAAAATCCATATTTATACAGTAGAACTTCAATAAATTAATCCTCGATAAATTAATTACTTCGCTAAAATAATAAAATTCTCTGGTCCCAATTAAGCTTGTATAAGCTAAATTTTAACTCAATAAATTAATAACTTCGCTAAAATAATAATTTTCTCTGGTCCCAACGCTATTAATTTATCGAAGTTTTACTGTAGATAAAATTTTCTTCCATATTTATTTATATGGATTTCACTTTTACATGGAAATTTTTGCTTTCTTTTTCCAAAAAAAAAAAAAAAAAAAGTTCGCCCCCAAAAGATATGGTAGATTTTGCAGCTATAAAATTTGAGAGGATAAAAGCTAAATGCCGATAAAAAAAAGTTTCATAAAAACTTAGATTACTCCATTAATAGCCGACAAAAATGTTACCTAAAAACTTATTTAGGTTGATTTTGATAGATAGTGGTTGTCAAACCGAAGATATCAGAGAGACTAGCACCAAATAGAAGATCTAAGATCAACTATATTATAGTTTTGAGAGGAGAAATCATTGTGCTAATTGATTGAATTGAAAGGAAGTCTTGTTTTTCTACCATCATCAGACTCCCATACTGTTAGAAAACGGGCATCCAAAACAACTTTCTATTAGAATACACATACACATACAAAACAAATTAGAATACAACTTATGAGAAAGAGCCATTGGTTGTTTCCCTAAATTAAGCTGATCTTGAGCTTCTTTTTCAGCAAATCTGGAGGAAGAATTCAACTGATGTTCAAATACAAAGATGAAAACTGAAATCCACTTGATTCTAGTTCAGATATAAGAACAAGAAAAAAAAAGGCGGCTTAGAGACCCTCTCTTTAGGGTTTTCAAAGGAAGGAGAGTAGATATCTCAAAAACGAGAAGACTGAGACCCTAAAATGATTTCTCTCCTGATATCCTATCTACATATATATATATACAACTTTTGCTTACACCTCTTTTACATGAAGCATGTGCTGTATGGAGATTTCAGGGACAACTTTTTCAGTGACAAATGCATGACAGTAAAATCTATACATGTGTTTTCCAACAGATTTGATCAAAGAAAATTAATCCTTTGGGCTAATGAAGATGTTTAAGTTGCGCCTGAAGCAATTAAATGAGCAATTAGTAGTATTTTTCAGCTGAATCTTAGAAAGCAACTAGATACATAATATTTTTTAGAGTATCCCTGAACAATGTTAACAGCCGGGATCAATGAAAAACATGTCAATAACAATACAGGAATCGAAAAGAAATTACATTAAAAGATGATTGATTTACAATTAACCATGTCCAAATCAACCCTCTCAATTAACCAAATCGCATACCTGCCACTCGGCTTTAATCTCTAAGATCCTTCACAAAATCCATCAGTACTTCTGAGAAGATGACACTAAAACATGTGGATCAAAAACTGTAGCTCACTCTGAATCTAATACCTACGCCTCAATCTATCAATTCAAATGCACAATGTGTATCCAATCACGGATCGGAAGCCATTTCCCTATTTTTATTAAACGAAATATGTGAATCAATACTTGCAGTATAATAATGAAAACTGAAAAGAATAATTGGAATTTTACCTCTATTTCTTTATAATTGAATCAAACTGCAACTTTGTTGTTTACATTAACCAGAGAACTCAAACTTTAGATTCTGACTGTGTTTTAGAGTAAACAAAGTCTTAAAATCAGTCCGTCTAATTTTCTTTATGGCTGAAAGATTTAACAGAATGCAACAAATCCACAGATCCTTCAACAAAACCACAAAATACAATTGTTTTGAGAGGAGATATCATAACGCTCAATTGATTATTCAAAGGAAGTTGTAGTCCGTTCTTCCACCACCTGATTCCAATACAAAACCATTTTTTACATCTATAAGAATGAGCCATTTGTTGTTGCTCTTATTGATCCTGAGCTTCTTTATCACTTATCTGCAAATCTGGAGATCAGATCTAAGAAGAGGAGGCGAAGTAGAAAGGCGGCGTAAAAGCCCTACTCTATCACTGATTCTGTGAAATATTAAAACCCTAAAGATGATTACTGTCTTTTTATATACGGTACAACTTTTGCTTACACTTCAATTACAACAGATGTCTAACCTAAATATGTACAAATGTGCAGCGTCAATTGGATGTGAGAATAACTTTCATTATTTCGGTACTGTGCCATAAGAACAATTTCAAAACATATGTATTTCTGCAGTTGAAATAATTAAAGAGATGATCCCAAAATTTTGGTCACATATATAGAGCGGAGGGGAAGCAAAAGTCTTGTTAGGGCAGCAAGATTAGGCTTGCAGGATGTTTTGGGCTGAAAAATTTAGGCTTGGAATCCAAGTAAGTAGGGGTAGCAAGTGCGCACCTATTTCTGGTCTTAATCTACAATTATAGACCGTTAGATCTAACGAACGGCCGTGATTTAATAAAGATTGAGCTGAGATGTCTAGGGAACCCTAAATAATGTAAACCCTATTGGTATATAAATGTCACTATGGAACCGGCGGCGCCACCTTTGAAAAAACTTCATGTAGCTCTTCCGTTTTTTATGAACTATGATTTTAGGCATACTGAAATCTTTTTGGGCATACCAAGTAAAGACAAAAAGGAGTGTAAATAGCAAAATCGAAGCCCTTAACCAAATATTTTTGGTAATGGCAAATCTGCCCTTTTAGGATTAGTGTTAATACTAATGATTAGTTAAAATAATTCTGATTAGTGATTAATGATTAGTGATTAGTTTTAGGATTAATAAAAAAAAATGAGTGAGAAAAAAAAAAGTTAGGTTTTTTTAGAAGGAGAAAGGGAAAGTGAGAAAATTTTTTGTGTAGATTATTTAGTTACCCTTGAATTGTAGTCATTTAGACTGCATTCATGGGAAATTTTCCAACATATCTTATGTTTAATCTCACTTTTGTACGTTAAAATCATCAAAAATCAGTGTTTTTCACTAAGGTTCAGCGAGTCCGGATGAACAGTTGATTGAATAAAATGTTGATTAAGAGCCGAACCTACCTTGTATGCCGTAGAGTTCGGCTTGGTTCGAATTGTCCTAACAAGCCGAACCCTACACTCGAACCGTCTCGGAAGAAAAAAATGTTCGGGGTTCCTACTTATATTTAGAAATTCGTAAGCGCCGAACTCGTTGGAAACACATTGTTCGGCTATTTGAATAAGTAGAATATAAGTTTCTAACCCGATCATGTACATTTCTGGGTTAATAATTTTGTATTGGTTCCTGACATATTGTGAATATCGTAATAGCTAGAACCTTGTAAAATGTGCTAGGTTCGGCACATATTATGATTATCGAATACGCCAACCCCTGTGCATCTCTTTTCTCATGACTAAGTTCGGCTTGAAATTTCATGAAATTTCAAGCCGAACTGTTCATATACACTTACAGGAAGCTTTTGTGAAGAACAGTTCGGCTAAAAACTCAACTTAATTTTGAGCCGAACCCAACACTGTAATCGTCATTTAATCGATGAAAAACAGCAAATAGGAGATTGGGTTTGTAAAACTTACTTTCTTATCCTCGTTTCCGGAGTTGGAGATGCAGTTGGTTCAATTTTTGGTTCAATTGGTGGTTGATTTTCAGTTTCTACACCTTCATCTTCAATTGGTTCTTCTTCTTCAATTGATGGATAAGAAGACGATTTGGTTTGCCTAGTCCCTGCTTTTCTTTGTACGAGTCATTATGTAGTTCAGTTTAATCTACAATCAAATTTTTACGAATCGACAATTAATCACGGTGATGAATATTTTTTTCGCGGAGGGGAAGAGTTCGGCTAGAGGAAGAAGAAGAGATGTTAAGGGAAGTTTTATTTTGATTTTTAGAAAACTGATTTTAGATTTTTGTATTAAGGGTATATAGGTAATTGAGCTACCCATAGGTTACCCCTTATAAGGTCACCCAAGATGGTACTATCATTTTGTATGCCCAAAAAGATTTCACATATGCCTAAAATCATAGTTCTTTTTTATGCTTGTTGCTATTGGTAAGGGTGAGATTAAGAGATGATGAAAGGAGATGGAATATGCAGAGATGGATTCTCAGTTAGCATTTCTTAAATCAACTGAATATCATCAGTTTTTGATTTTGAGTGACCAGCAGTAAAAATTAAGAGCAGAAATAACTTAAACTGATGGATTTACACACACAAACGGATGTATAATTTTGAAGATTTAAATTCCCAATTGACTGTTCTTCAATCAATCTTTCAGGCAGAATTCTGGTTTATGTCTTTTTTTTCCAAACAATTCTCTTTCACTAGGCTTTTACCTGGCTTCAATGAAAACCATCCAAAATCAACTAATACATGTAAAAAACAAATTAAACAGGAAAATAAATTTAGAATTGAGTAGTTCTTCTCATGCATCAATCTTTTCAGAAGAATTTTTCTTCATTTCTTTATTTGTCTAAAAGGTCTCCATCTTCCTATACAGCATGAGAAACAACCACTACCAACTAAGAGACCAGTGTTTACATAGAGCTTTGGTAACTTCGACCAGAATTCCACATCTTTCTCCAACCTGTATTAACTGAAGACTAAAATCTTTAGTAACAAGAGCCCTAAAGAGAACTTGAGATCTGTTCAGATAAAAGATGACAAGAAATAATGATGGAGGTGGGGGTAATATTGGTGGTGGATTTGGTAGCAGTTGTGATATGAATAATGCTGATGCAGGTTGGGGTTACAAAATGAGGAATACAATTGTTTTGAGAGGAGATATCATTATCCTCGTTTCAATTGAATTGAAACATGTTTGTTCTTCTTGTTCCAGCAGCACCAGATTCCCATTTTTTGTTATTGCCCTAAATTAAACGGATCTTGAGTATCTTTTCAGCAGATCTGGAGTATTAAAAACTCATACAAGAGAAACTGAAATCCCCTTAATTCTATGGAGTTCAGATCCAAGATAAGAAGAAGAAGAAGAAGTGGAGAGGCGGCGTGGAAATCCTCTTTAGGTTTCCAACTTTACTCAAAGTGAATGTAGTGAGGATTGAAAACCTAAAACTCTCATTTTATACGTTACAACTTTTAGTCACACCTCTTTTACATCAGATTTTCAATAAAAAGAATGTCTTGTTGAATTTCACAAATTAGGCACTGCCCATCAAAACTGGACATCGCAGTTAGAAGAAAGCCATCGCAATTTCCCTACTTGGACGACTATTGCTGTCAAGTCATGTGCCTGTTTGCTTCAGCTTCATGGATTTCACTAATTTATAGTGATGAGATAATAGAATTCTTAAGCAAATACGGAGTATTATTGGCATATTACTCATACCATTAAATGGTGTTTTTGCAATCAACAAGAGTAAGATGTACAATTCATATAAAAGGACTCAGATGCAGATTAAAGATACATGTCAAAACAGGAGGACAAATAGCTAGAGGAGGGCAAAGGATTACTAATCAAAGGCATCCAAATCAACTAAAAACATGTCAATAACAGTACATGGAACCCATAATTGAATTACATACATCGAATTACATCCTCCTAAATTTCTGCACCAGATTTTTTGTTCATATCTTTATTCTAAACCAACCCTATGAAGATCTGCATACAGAGATCTAAGATGAGATTTTACAACTGGGGCAAGTCACAACCTAAAGATTATCAATATTTTCATTTTCGACTGTATTTAGTATCTACTTTGGTCTTTAAATTCAGTCTGTTTCATTGGATTAGCGGAAACATAGTAGTGCCCTTCATTGCTTGTTAATATGTTTGCCAAAAATGTTTGGTGAAAAAGTTTATTTTGCGAGAAAAAAAAAATTGAGTTTGATAAGTATCAAAGGTTGAACCCAAAGGCATCATAAAATACAACAGTTATTATGATTCTTCCCTCTCGGAGGAAAGTGAATTTATTGGTTCTTCAGATAAGTTAAGCCAATACTCCAAGACAACAGAGTGCATGATGCTTAACAGGTACCGGAAATATGGTTAAGCTAATACTCCAAGACAATAGAGTACATGATGCTCAACAGGTACCAGAAATATGGCTAGACTTTAAACAGGAGTTCATCCTCGCCAACCACTACTTTAACACCAAGACTCAGTTAAGATTCTTATGAATCGTCTTTAGATGATCAGACTAGATTTCTTATGAATCGTCTTTAGATGATCAGACTAGATTTGTAGTAGTGGTGTGTGTGTTTTTAAGTGTGTCACTGATTACCAATATGCAATACCCAAACATTTGATAAAGCAAATCCTACAATTTATTGAGTGAACTCAGAGTTCAAAATCTACAAAAATTCTTTGTTTAAGCTAAGCCCGGAACTCAAATCTAGTAATTCCAAGCCAATTCCTTTATCTTTCAAAACAATAGATAGATTCAAACGAAAAATATTAAAATACTTGCAGTATTTATTTAGAATGAAACTGAAATAATTATATTTAGAATTTTACTGCCATTCCTTCTATGTACCTCAATAGATCAGAGTGCAGCTTTTGTTGTTTAGGTTAATTAAGGAAACTTTTCTATTTGGTTTTTGACATTAACCAGAGAAAACTTCCCTCTGAAACTCAAACTTGAATCTCGTCTTACTTCTATTTGGTTTTTCCACAAGGCTTTTCCCCACCAATATCCTGCAGAGTTAACAAAGTTATAACAAGGATGAAAATACATGAACTCAAAGGCAAACGCAAAAAGGAAAATCAGCATAAATAGTTTTGATAGTTACCTCTCCAATAAAAAACAGGTACTTGATGCCAAAGAGCTACAGTCCTCAGGAAAATTCGTAACTTGGTTGTTCCGGTGGTTGTGATCGTATTAATTCTAATGCAGGTTGCGGCGCAAGTAAATCCACTGAAAACATCTATACAATTGTTTTGAGAGGAGAAATCATTATGCTGGATTGATTGAATTGAAAGGTTCTTCCACCACCACCAGATTTGGAGCAATCAGGACTCGATACAAGAAGAAAACTGAAAATCCTTTATACGGAGTTCAGATCTAAGAAAGAAAAGTGCAGAGAGGCGGCGTACAAAGCCTCTTAGGGTTTTGAAGGAACACTACTCTCACTGTATTTTCGAGAGAAAAATTTCAACCAAATGAAGTGAAGACTGCAACCCTAAGTGGATAACCTGTTTTCTTATATATAACTTTTTACATACACATTGTCTACATGTACAACTTCTCACTTACACCTTGTTTACATCAGATATGTTATAACAGAAACTAGTAACTTGAGCTGCCGACTTTCCATACGACTTACTGAGAGTTTGGAATTACAGGACAGATGAAGCATCAAACCACTAATATCACCGGCCGTTGGCGGATCGTGCCACAAATAAGGTGCACCACTAAGAATAAATGATGAACTTTGTAGATGTGAACTGTACCAATGGCTAGACTAGCTCATGGTGACATGAAGAGGACTATCTAGTCTACTAGTCCACCAATTCACTAGTTTTGCACGTTGTGTGAGCAAGACTGGGTACAGTTCTTGTAAAGCAACTCTGATGCGCATTTCTGATCAAAAAAATAAAAATAAAACTTTGATGCGCATTCCATTAGCGTGACTACTATGTGGTAAAGAAACTATAATCTCTTTGTTTTACATATCAGTTTTCTAAGTTGAATGTGAATAAGGTATGAGAATAATATTCAATCCAAATGTGATAATCATGACCAGATAGATGTCTTCTGATGGTATGACCGGAGTGATAAATGAGCATCCATAGTGTGGATGTGGCATTCATGCCCTATGAAGAAGGCTATTCTAGCACATTCTCTCAATACAATAACCAGACTGATCAATGAGCATTTACGATCGATATATAGCCTATTCTGCACCTTTTTTCGGCGAATCAATGTCAATAAATATCTACACATGTGTAGTGCCAATCACAGATTTGATCAGAGGAAAATAACCCCTTTCGGCTATGAAGAACATGTAAGGTTGTTGCATTTGGAGAAATTAGATAAGCTACTAGTATTTTTTCCAACTGAATCTTCGAATTAATTCCCACCGGGCACCGGGAATAATACTGTTGAATGATCACGGGAAGGATTAAAAACCAAAGAAATTCAAATCAACTAAAAACTTGTGAATAGAAATACAGGAACTGAAAACGAATTTACAACACATGAACAGATGATGAATTCGGAAGATTAATTCATAATTGAATGTTCATCAAGCAGAATTTTCTTTATTGGAATCAACCTCTCAATAAACCAGGCTTTAACTTGTGTCTCCTTGACTAGGCTCTGTACCCCCTTTGATTATAATCACTGATTTAGCTGGATAGTTTACTTTCCTCTAGTGTTACATCTCTTTGATCAAACCAAGAACCTTTGAAACACTTAATTATTAAAAATCGATCCTGAATACCACTATAGTCGACCACTTTTCATACGACTTGTTCTTCTGGAACGATCGTATGCATACTAGAACTGAATCCATATAGATCGTAGCACCATAACAATGCTAATCATCAGATCCCTTTATGACTCATCACCCACGTTGAGAGAAAAGATAAACATCGGATCTATGAATAAAGCCGGTATTAAACTTACTAGCTAATTTGTTGAGAGGAAATACCATAATGCTCATCTTGGTTCAGATTGTTTGAGACTACACCCCCACCACATTCCCATACAAAATCTGTTTTCAATCCAGGATCCATTGGTGATTTATTGACCCTGCTTCAATCAATTTAAGTAAAAAACCAAATTTCAGCTCTAAAAATCCAAAAGCAAATGAAGGTAGAAATTAAAGAAACATTTCAACAATTAAAAAATTAAAAAAACCATTAAACGTTTGAAAAGGATAGATCGAAGAATCACCTTTGTCTCCTCCTCCTCAGCTTCTTCTACTTCACCCCAAAATTTAAGCTAAGCAGTTTGAAGAGTACACAAGTTTTTGACAAAGAATATGAGAGTAGTTAAGATGTGAGTACAGGGATGATGATAAGATTTTATTATAACTGGGGTGAATTCAAAAGCTTTGAGTTTTAACCATGGTAAGGTTAATCTAGTGAGTGGGTTGCTAGAAGACATATTATTTTGCGTGGTCAAGGCTGGCTGCCCTAGCTGACGAAGAAGAGGATTAGTACTATGTCCAATAATTCATTAGCCAGCATAGCACGTTACCAAGGCAGGAGTACGGTTAAGTTCTTGTATGTTTCACATTCCACTCCATTTGCAAGAGTGCAGGCAGGACTGTATGTGAAGCAGAATGACCCATGCGGAGGATGCTTATTCGAGATTAATTGTTTCACAAGCTCAAGCAGATTAATTTGAATGGACACACGGGATTGATTATTAAACAAAGGCATCCAAACCAACGAAAAACAGGCTAATTGTAGCTACAGGAAATCGTATAGCCACACCCAAGTAATGAAAAGAGATAGATCTAAGTCATGATAGAAACAAACTTGAAAATCTTATATAACAATACATAACAGATGATTACTTTGGAAGTTTAAAAATTCACAATTGAACTATTCCAACAGAATTTTTCATGTGTTTATTCGAACCAACCCTCTTAACCCAGTTAATTTTGAATGAGCTCTTCTCGACTATACCCGTCTCAGACTGGGGTTTCACCTCTAAAGTCCATATTACCAATTCAAAGAATCCCACCTGCCACTAAAGAACGGGTTGAAGCCTCTACAGCCAGTGAACCACTCCAGCGCTGTTTATCGACTCGTAAATCTGAATAATTTAACATAATTAGCAAATGTACAGCTTACGTAATTTCAAGAAGTTAGAAAAAAAATCATTCGCAGTTGATTCAAGTAAACTTACTCATGTAATGAGAGGACATATCATAATGCTTTCTTGATTCAAAGTTTTTGATCAGTCACTACTATACCACCACCATCACATTCCCCTACAAGACTCCTTATCAACCCAAGATCCATTTGTGTTTTATGGCATTTGTGTTTAAATTGTTGTAGACAAGTAGTGAGGACAGGGATGAGGTTTTATAGCTAGGGAAAGCGCCAAAGGTTTAACCATGGTAAGGTTACTTCTAAAGAAAAAAACGCAATATGTTTGTACCATTAGCTAGAAACCTTTTTATCATGTTGTCTCAAAGATGGCATAGCTGACTGTGAAGAGGACGAGGCTTTATGCTTCCCCAAAAAATAAAAGCTTAGTTGATCACACTTAATTTCATCAACTTCAGTTTCGTTTCACTCTTCATAAATTATTATAGACTGATCACTTACATGGAAACATATGAGTTTGCACACTGACAAACATTTTCTTCTCAGTAGTGGGTAGTGGTCCATATAGCTCTCTATTAAGCTTTTCTAACTTTAATTTTGGACAGTGCAATACGAATCCGAGGCCATGAGTACTCCGCAATGAACCATGGCCATTAATGTGGCTTTCATAGGCAAAGGACGAAGTACTTTATTCTGATTACCGACTACACCAATGGGTGGTACCTTTATTTGAAATGCTCCACATGCCCCTCTCGAAAGATGATTCTTATTGGAGGTAAGAGTTTGATTTTTAAGAAATACGCAGACGAAGTGAAATACGGTTAACCAGCTGGGTAAAGTTAATTTAATGCATGAGTTAACCTGCAATCTTAAATGAGCTGATGGTGAAGAGTACCAGGCCACCGGATACTAATTCACCAGCTTTAACTGCATTGCATGTTACCAAAGCAGAACTAGGTACTGTTTCTTGTGTGTTGCACGCTCAACTACACGCCTTGAATGAAGTGTACTAGAAGTTATAATAACATTCGTGCCCTCTGAAGGTAGGACAAACAATATACAATAACTGGAGTTTCATGTTGTATTTGAAGTGTACTAGTAGCATATGATACTAGTAGTGAAGATGTGTGTATATGGAGATGAGATTTAACAGTGGGGAGTCCCGGAGTTTTAACCAGGGTAAAGTTACTTTAGTACATGAGTTAAATGTAAAACCTCAATATGTATGTACCATTGGCTACAAACTTTTTTTTTTTTTTTGACCAGAAAGTTCAAAATTATTAGAAAGAAAAATGTAACAGAGAAAAAGCTCCCATTTTTGAAGAAAATTTTTTTAGAAACTTTTTCTTGCTTGTATGAATTTTCAAAGCTGGCCTAGTAGATGGTGAAGAGCACTAGTACTTGCTTATAGGTCCACCAGTTCACTAGTTATAGCTGCATTATTGCATGCACATATCTTCATTGCTCTGGTCTTTAAATTCAGTCTGTCTGATTAGATGAGCACTTGGGAACAGTGACGCATAATGGGGCCATGACCAGATGCACGCATATGCCAAGAGATGGAATCATTGAGTAATTTCTTAGCAGTGGTCCGTCTCAGTATTAACGTTTTGCAATTTATAGTGCAATATGAAGTCTGGGGGTCATAGAGACATGATGATAACAATTTGAATTCTGGGTTTGTTTTTACACAAAATTGGTTAAAAAGACCAAAACTAAAATTTCCTGGGTGAAAAGGAAAGTTAGATTTAGATATCTTTTTTAAATGGACAAAATTTAAAAATAGGCGGGGATGTAACTGGTTTCATCATCCGTTTTCAAATATTTTTCTTATTTTTATTTTACACAGGATGCATCAGTTTCATCCTTGCTATTTTTTAAGTTTAAGCCAAGATGAATCCAGTTTCATCCTTTATTTTTTTTTGTCCATTTCACCCATAAAATTTTTTTACTCTTCCATTTGAACCGTGTTTTAAATTTTTTTGGACAAATGACCCATTTTCCGTTGTTTTTATTAGCAATGCCAGAGCAACATATTGTTATGTACCCCTTAAACATACATAAATAACATGAACACAGCTAAACCTCATTGATTAGGATTAGTACTAATCCAGCTTAAATAGCATGTTTTGCTGCTAAACTAATAGAAAGTACTTAACAATCTCTGTTGCCAAGCCTCGGAGCTTCTTTACCCACATCAGCCTACCGATGTCGATGATAATCGCCTAGAATTTCCAGCGTAAAACTGCTCAGTTGCCTAATCCATCAAATCAAATACCAAGATGTCATGAGTTGCAAAAACCAAAAATGCACATGTATTAGTAGTATGAAACAATTATAAAGGGCCGCATGAGATACCTACGGATTCAAAGATCCATCAAAATAAATGTATGATTTTATTTTCATAATTTTATGAAACAAATATCACATTACATTGAGAGTAGTTGTAGTATTAAGATCTTACTATTTGTTGAGAGGAAACATCATCATGCTGCATCTTGTTTCAGATTTTTTGAGTCTACACCGCATACAAATCCCTTCCAATCCAAGACCTGTTTGTCTTTTTGTTGCCCCTGATTCAAAAAATTTTAAGTTAAGTTCGTCTCATTAGATCAGGGTAAACATATCAAAGGATCAGCGTCCATTGCTTATTAATATTTGACGAAAATTTGAAATATACAAGGGATGGAGAAAGAAAATCCTAGTTTTATGAATATCAAGGGATGCAAATTTTCAACGACTCCACTCAGAAATCACATCTCATCTCATGATAATATAATATACGCCTCGTCAAATTTTACCATGTTTTGTGGATTGAACTAGTATTTACCCTTAACCTAGCTGATTGATCAAAAAAAAAACTTGTATTTACCCACATTTTTTCGTTTCCAAACAAGATTATTGAAAGGCTTAGAAAGCAACTGCGAAACGATTACTGCATGATCAAGGTTGCATTTCGAGCAGTTAGATGAGCTATTAGTTCTTTTTTTCAGCTGAATCTAGAAAGCAGATACATAACAATACTTTTAAGAGTTTCCCGGAATTATAAGCTGATTCGTCCCCACATTTCACCGACCGGCCACCAGTAATAATATAGTATTAATCAATTTGATGGGTGCACATACCCAATCCTACCCGTCATTTCTACCCTACCCGCCACTGTTTTACCCGTATCCTACCCTACTCGCCGTTTGATGGGTAGGGTGACGGTTGAAGATTTCTTACCCGCCATCAAATGGGTAGGGTGACGGGTGAAACTCGAAATTAACCTATCCTACCCACCTAGCCGCTTCATATTGAAATGACAAAGTAACCCTTCCAATGTTGACTTAATCTTATTTCGTTTATTTTTAGTAGGGGTGATCATATCACTGACGTTCTTCCCTTCTTTGTATCTTAGTATTTTAGCCTTTACTTTTTACTTTCTTTGGTTTTCCAGTAAGAAGTGAATAACCTTTCTCTCCAAAATGAAGCATCAACGAAGTGTATCAGTTAAATCACAGTATGACTTTCTTGCTTTTCCCATCAATATCGGTGTGGTATTTGTTCAGTGAGTATGCAGAATGAATTCATTTTATTTCTATGACAGGGATATAATGCTTCGCTGGCATCAAGATTTGAATATGGTAAGAGGTCAAGCTACGTGTCTTTACTAATAGCAGTATATTCAGTAAATAGGGATGGGGGAGGAGGAGCGGAAGGCATTACCTACAATAGGGCCCTTTCTGTTGGCATGAAAGCGAGAATGCACGTTCGAAAATGGAAGAACGTCAGTGATATGATCACCCCCTACTAAAAATAACTGAAATAAGATTAAGCTAGTCTTTACCCGTTAAAATTAGATAGGCTGACTTTTGTTGTGCAGTGGCAATTTTTTTTTTTTTTTTTCTGTAGAAAACAGAAAAAAAAACTAAAAAAAAAACAACAACGGTTATACCCGCCACCCACCCTACCCGACCCGCCATTTGGTGGGTTGGGTAGGATCTTACCCGTTTAATGACGGGTAGAGTGACGGCAGGGCCGTTCCTGATTTTTTTTTGCCCTAAAGCGGAACCGAAAAATGTTGCCCCCCTTATCTTAAAAGAACTACGATCAAAATCTTAGCCGTATAGAGTTGTTTATAAGGTGCTAGAATTTCATATCCATACTAAAATGGTAACATACTAATCAATAATTTATCATCTATGTATTCAAAAAGGGAAACACATACATGTATAGTGTCTGGATATAAAAGAATGGCGAAGAAAGATGGCCAAAATGCATATGAGTAGACTGTAACCCCGTAGTGGTAATATAGTCTACATGCCGTATATGGCATTTTGTGTGATTCTAGCAAGTTTATAAAACCAGAAAACTTATCGTGATAGATAGAGAGATAAAAAATATTCTAAAACATAAATCCTAACAGCACCAACTGAAGTCGATTTTCTTGTTGTAAGAGATATAGAGAGCTCAAAAACTATTTCAAAATAAAAACTACCTCCAAACAAATATCCTAGAACCATAGAAAGACCAGCTTAAGTCGATTTTCTTATTGTGAAAGATATAGAGATCAAAACTATTTCAGAACAAAAATCCTAACAACAAACTAAAAGTTGACTTTCATTTGATGAGAAATCAAACTACTTCTCCAATATTCGTATTCGTCCGAATAAGATATGACAAAAAAAAAACTCATAATTTGTTGCCCCTCTAGGCTTGTTGCCCCAAATTGGGGCTTTCCCTGATTCCTCGTCAGGACCGGCCCTGAGTGACGGGTAATCTTTTCTTACCCACCTTTAAGCGGGTAGGGTGGCGAAATAGGCCATATCCTACCCACCCTACCCGTTGTGCAGCCCTAGTCACATCCAGGATGAAAAATCGAAGGCATCCAAATCAACTAAAAACAATACATGAATCATCAAAAATGCTGAGTTTATGTACATAAATGGATGTTCAATTCACAATTGAGTACTTCAGATGCATCAATCTTTCCAGCAGATTCTTTTTTGATTTGTTTGAATGGACCCTCTTAATTAACCAGGTTTTGACTCTCTGCCCCTTTGATTAATTAAGCTGCTTCCACTCGGATTTTGTCCCCAAGATCCTTAGCAAAGTGGTTTAACCCTCTTAAGACGATCACCTTTTACCTCAAAACATTGAGGCTTCAAGATCAAGTTGCTTATGCAGCTAATTCAGTAAAAAAAAAAAGACCAAGTTATCATCAGTTGGGGGTTAAACCAAAAATGCACAAGTAGTAGTAGTAGAATTAATTGAAAAATAACCAAATACCTTGTAATCTGCTAAAGGACCCAATGAGATACCTACAGAGTTCAGATCCATCAAAATATAAATGTAATATTATTTTCTTATGACACAATCAATTGAAAAAAAAAAAAAAAAAGATTAAATTGAGAGTTGTATTATTATGATAAGTAAACTTACTGATGTGCTGAGAGGAAATATCATAATGTTGGATTCTAGCTAGATTCAGGTTTTGGAACATCTTTACCAAAACAAAACTCATGCTTTTCGATTCAAGACCCAGACCCATCTGTGTTTATTGATTCAAAAATGTCAAAACAAAGAACCAATCAAGTCCATTGAAAGAAAAAAAATCAAAGCAAATTAAGGTAGAAACCAAAGAACACGGTATAAAAAGAAGAACCTTTTTCACCTCCATCTCCTAGCTCACCCAATAAATTAAGCTAAGCAGTAGAAGTGTGAACAAACATTTGATAGACAATATGAGAATAGTGAATATGTTTTAAATACAGAGTAACATAGACGAGATTTAATAACAAGTCCCAAAGTTTTAACCAGGAGGAGGGTAAGGATACTTTAAATGCAAAATGAGTTAAAAGTAAGAGAAAACTTTGGTGCAGTTATGTACCATTTGACAGGAAATCATTTTCTTTGTGGTCAGGGTTGGCCTAGCTGATGAGGGAGAGGACTAGCTAGTACAAGGTCCCAATAATTCACCAGCACCAGCTGCTTTAACTATAGGGCACGTTACTAAGGCAGGAATATGTACGGTTGATTTATTGTATGTTGCACGTTAGCAGGCAGGACTATGTGAAGCAGAATGGCCTATGAAGATGATGCTCATTTTCAAGAATCAAGATTGATTGTTTCTCAAGCAGATTGGTTTGACCGGACACACACACCACAGGATTGATTATTAACCAAAGGCATCCAAATTGACTGTGGATCACTATTTCTACTAGATATTTGTTCATGTTTTCGTTGGGTCACTCTTAACCAGGTTAATTTTGACTTGGCTCTCACAACAATGGTCTTTCCAACTCTCTCGCCCAAAATGGCTGAAATAGATGGGTAATTTCTTCTCTGAATTGGAGTTTCACCTCTAAAATCCTTCCTATATAAGCTCTTAAAATACATTTTATAAAATCACTGTCTACCTTATAATCATTTTCATTCCGAACAAAGTTGCATCCCGTGAAATAAATTTGGTTGTGACATATTGTATTTTATATCTGGGGTTCAGTTCCAAAGTTTAAAGTTTTAACCAGGGTAAGGTTAATTTAGTGCGTGGGTTAAAATCCCAACAACCTGCAATTATGTATGTCCATTGGTCAAGGCAGGCCCGTCCAATTTTCTGTCATTACACGTTCTCTTGCCAGGGCAGATATGTGGTAAGAATTTTTTTACTAGAGTTTTTAGTGAAAGAGGTTTTCAAACACGATCAATTCTATGCTCTAATTAAATTATGAGTGATTGTAACATCCAATTCCTTGTCAATATACTACAAGAGCTTTTCATTTTCTGGATGCCTTGTTGCCATGGAAAAATGTTTGTTTTTTGATACTTAGAAATGATGTTCCAGTGAACGTGTTTGGAGAAAATTACAGTGTTTTATGACAGTATCATGGAGTGCAAATTTTTAACTCTTCCACCTAGTTCAATCAGATTTCATCTCATATTAAAAATATGCCAGCATGAATTTTTACCGTGTTTAGTGGATTGACCCCATTTCTTTTCCAGACCAGAGGAAGTGGATGCAATAAGCTAATGCGATAATTTTCGGACTGGCAGAATTCAGAATGCAAAAAAATACGAACTTGTAATAAGAGTTTCCTGGCCAGAACAGTTTCTTGTAAATCAACTATGTTGCACATTCCATTAGCAGGACTACCACTCTGTGGTAAGATACTAATTCCCACTATGTAAATATCTTTGTTTTGCAGATCAGATTTGGAACTTGAATATCAATAAGGTATGCCGGTAATCCTCAACGCAAAAGAGATAAATATGTCCTTCCAGATAGACGTGTTCTGAGGAATGCAATGACAATACACATGTATATGTATTCCAACAGATTTGATTAGTGGAAGGAAAATAATCCCGTTTGGTTACCAAAAAGATGTATAAGTTGCACTAGGAGCAATTAGTATTCATAGTTAAAAGTTTCAGGAGTGCTTTCTTGGAACAATAAGATAATAATTACGGTCCGGTCATCTGGCATAACAATACATGAATAATAACCAACGATGAATCTGCTACATACATAAACCGATAAATAGTTTTGGAAGATTAAGATTCAGAATTGACTGCTCATGGATCAATCTTTCCAGCAGAATTCTTCTTTGTTCATGTCTTTCCTCAAACCAATTATTATGAACCAGGTTTTGACTTGGATTTACTTGGATGGCAGGTTCTAACTCTCTAATTCTATTTAACCAGCATAGATCCTTCCCTCAGTCATTCAGACCGCTTCAGACGATCACACGTTTCCTGATAAAGCAGCTGAATCAGGGTTGAAATTGCAACTGCATCTTAATCAAGTAAACCATAAAAACGAAGAGTCATCGCTTGTAAGATCCCACACTATACCTACAGAGTTCAGATCCATGAAAAATAAATGTAAGTTTATTTTCCTTTATGAAATAAAAATTGGTTGAAAAAACAGAGTACAATACAATAGAGTATTATGATCTAGTAAACTTACGATTGTCTTGAGAGGAAATATCATTACGCTACTGCGTTCTTGATTCAAGCTTTTGAACATCTCTACCACCACCACGTTCCCATATAAAACCACTTCTCAAATCAAGATCCAGACCCATTTGTATTTTTTTGTTGCCCACTGATCCAAAAATGCTAAAACAATCAACACTTGAAAGAAATAATCCAAGCAAATGAAGGTAGACATCTAAAGACATGGTATAATAAGAAGCACCTTCTTCACCTCCGACTCCTCCAGTCCTCCTTCTGTATAAAGAGATGTGATCGAAAACAAATTTTTGATAGAGAATGAGAGTAGTGAATATGTGTATGTGAATACAGGATGAGATTTTATAACCGGGGTAAATTCCAAAGTTTTAACCGGAGTAAGGTTTCTTTAACGCATGAGTTAACCTTCAATATGTACCATTTTTCACAGGAATCGTTTTTCTTGTGTGGTCAAAGTTTGTCATTTTCCAAAGAGGAATAACTATTAGGTCCACCAAATTCATAAGCCATAACTTGATTGCACGTTACCAAGTCAGGACTGGGTTTCTTGTATTGTTCAATTCGTTTCCCTAGTTAGAAAATAAGTGATTTAATGGAGTCACCAATCTTCTTCCTCTTTGCTTCTCACAAGTTTATCTACCTGCTACTGCTTTCATGGAGTCACCAAGGTTAGTTTTGCTTTATCTTCTTTGATTTTGCTGGAACTTGATCTTATTTTGATGACTTCCCTAACTAATTTTATTATTTTGTCTAATTCCCATATTGTTTCTGTTTCAGCAAAAGCACCTCTTCCACCAAATTCACAGTCTCAAACCCTAAGGTTTCCAAAAGCTCGCAACACAAAGTTGTTGTAGGCAAAAGAAAGCTTGCGAATGTCAAGGTAATAAGAAACATCTCTTCTTTAATAACAATATTGTTGCCTATGTTTCTTATCTCAGTTGATATTCGCAGAATGATGAAGATGTTAATAAATCCAACAAAAAATATCGCAAAATAAAGACTGTTGTTTCTTCCATTTCATTTCCTGATTTCAAACCTCTAACATCTCCTCCTAAAAATTCGCTAACCGGGTCTTTATTAATTACTGCTTCTTCCCATGAAGACATCACTACAGATGCCATCCCCTCAGCTAACTTTCTGCGAATGAAACCCCTTCTTCTCCTCTTGTGAATGCCGCAAAGATTAATTCCACCGCAACCTCACTTATTGAGCCTTTTCAATTTTCACCTGGAAAAAATCTATCCATTGTGAAAGATGGCTCACTTCCCATAACTTCAATCATCACTACTTCTTCATCTGAAATCCTTTCTGTTAAGAGGGATCCTATGAAACGAGTGGACATCGCCTTTAAAGTTTTGTCTAATGTTCTTGATGATGCTCGAACGTCTTCTGTTGATCCTCTCAAGCTTAATGTCTGCGAAACTCTGGGTCAATATTTTAGTTCTGAAAAAGCAGCTTCGCAAGCATCTTTAGAGAAAGAAATTGAATCTTTGAAGGAGAATCCCAAAGCTATGACTTTGGAATGTGATGATCTTCGCCTCAAAAATCAGAAGATTGAGAACGTTTCGCTGGATTGCGAGAATCTTCGCAGAAAAAATGATGAACTGAAAGGTATGATCTTCTTGTTTTCACTTATAACTTATCTTCTTTGTTAATTTTATCTCTTTTGTATTCACTTTTCTTGTTCGCACGTTAAGTTTTAATTCAGAAACGAATAATAGAGAGATACGACTTTCAATATGCCGCTGAAGAAGCTCGTGCTGACAAAGAAGCTTTGTTAAACCAATATAGCCAATTAGATAATCTTTACTCGTATTCGTTTGATCAAATTAACAATCTTTCTAACGAGAATCCCCAACTAGTTCAAGAGCAAGAAGTGTTTAGTAGCAAACTATCCCAACTCTCTTATTCATTAACTAAAGCTAACTTGAAGATTGAAACTCTGTCAGATGAAAATGGAACCCTGTCTCAAGAGAAACGAATCCTCTTAAACAAAGTAGTGATATCTTCGCAACAACTTAATATACGTCAAAAAATATGTGATGAACAAGAGCGATCTCTTCGCTCGTTAAGGAGTGAACTTAAGGAAGTAAATCCTAATCGTCTGTCGTTTGCTGAATAATAAACTCATCCAAGGTAGAATAGCTTTGAGCGTAAAGGCAAACCAACTTAAAGAGCAGCATACTCAATTAGAAGACTCCTATGCTTCCTTAGCGAAGGAAAATGCTTTACTTATCTCTAATGAGAAGAATTTTCGATCTCGCTTGAAAGGTTTGATCGGGGATAATTTTGATGATGCTTTGTGTTCTAATTGAATTATGAGTGATTGTAACATCCTTCCAAGAAATTTTCATTGTCTGGATGCCTTGTTTCCATGGAAAAAAGTTTATTTGCCGATACTTAGAAATTATGTGCCAGTGAACATGTTTGGAGAAAATTACAGTGTTTTATGAGCATCATGGAGTCCAAATTTTAATAGAATATATTTTTGCAAGTTTTTTCTTTAAGGAATTAATTCTAAAAATATTTTCTTAAGAGTTTTATTTAAGGAAAAAAAATTTTTCCTTGTTTAACTTGTTTTTGAAGAAAACAAATACCTAACTTGATTTGCAAGTATTTTCCCCTTCAAAAATAACTCGAAAATTTGTTTTCAAAGACACCAAAAAATTCTTCTTTAGCTCTAGGGTTTCTCCATACATTTTACTTCCATCTCCGTTGCTGAGTTCGAAGAGAGGGTAACTTGCGTTGTGCTAACTCAAGTTATATCGGGCGGTCTTATCCTGGACACATCTTCGCTGTGAGGGGTTTAGCATTACTTAACTCTAGTATACCCGCGAACTAATGTGTTAAGGACAACTTGTTGAACCTGTGATTCTACCCTCGTCAAGTTATTTCAGTAGAGTTGTTTAGGATTAGTTCTTTACATATTATTTTGATACGTCCAACGTCCTGTTCATTGTTGCAAGATTCCAACAACTTCTTCTATTCGGCTTTTGACATTAACCAGAGAACACCCTTAAATTCAAACTTATTCTCCTTTCTCTTACTTTAAAGGTTTCAAAATTCAACAAATATTACTAATTCTTACCCCTTTGTGAAAACTAAAAATTCTTTGTTGAATTTCTCACATGCTTCTTTGTTGAATTTCTCACATGCTAACGCTTGTTTGCTTCAAGGTTTGGTGAACCAAAGTAGTTCAAATCAAGCTTGATCGCTGAACTAGAGTGAGATTTATAGAAATGATGAAAATGGTAGTGGCGGCGATGTTGGAATAGCCGGTGGCGGAAGACACTGATGCACCTTCCAGCAATTTAGAGGCATTTGATAAACTTCTATTAAAATCTCTCTGAAGACACTGATGCACCCTATACTTTAGATAGGATTGATTTGAGAGAAAATACCATAATGCTTCTTGATTCGGGTTTTTGAGTCGCCGTCACCACCACCACCACTACATTCCCAAACAAAAAGAAAAAGAAAGAATCGTGAACACTCAAAACAGAAAAGATAAAAGCACAGTAAGGCAGAATCCTAAACACTGTATTAATTGACACTTCAACTACCTGCATTAATTGAAAAATTCAAATTTTGAATTAGTTTCCTCTATGAATATTGCACGCACCGGGTCGGGTTGGATCGATACCCGTATAAATAGAAACTTTGATGTACCTTTAGCCCATCAGCCAAATCAAGCCCATGTCTCTCTATTAGTTAACAGGCCACCTCAGTTAAATCATATAAATTCTTTTGACTCGGTTCATTCTCCCAACCCATCTACAGCACCGGATACATCTGATTCAACTGCAATACCAGATAATACTAACTCCTTCCAAGATCTGGGAACCACTATTGAAACTGTTTCCCCTGCAACTTCTCTACAAAAAAGTCAGAAAAAACCAACAACAACAACAACTGCCGATTGTTTGCATGAACTTCAAAGTTTAATTGATTCTTTTAAGAAATATGGCCCTTTAATTGGAGTCTCTTTTAGGCAAACAGAAAAACAACTTGAAGCTCTTATGCATAATTCTACTTCCAAGAACGAGTTCAATCTTCAAGAGCTTTTCGAATAAACAAATCAAGATAAGGAGAATGAAATTGAAGAGGCTATTGCATCCGTCCATTTGGTAGATCCATGAAGACAAATATCATCTCATGGAATGTTAATGGGTTACTCGACATTACCAAGAGAGACAATCTACAAGTTCTCCTCAGAATGTGGAAACCAGATACCATTTGTTTGCAAGAAACCCATGTAAAGGGTTGGCAGAGACATCAAGTGAAACAACTGTGGGGGAGAAAATAATTTTAATTATGTTGCGTTGGATTCCATTGGGCGGTCTGGAGGTATTATCATCATATGTAACACCAATAAAATCAATGTGATTGATTCTCTTCTTGGTGCTTTTTCCATTTCTGTTAGATGCAACTACATAAATGATGATTTTGTGTGGATGCTCACTTGTTTATGGTCCCATCCTCGATTTTGAAAAGGATCGGTTTTGGGATGAACTTAGGGATATGCGCACTATTTGGGATGATCCTTGGGTTCTTTCTGGAGATTTCAATTGCACTAGGTTTGCCAATGAAAGGTCGGGGCCTCAAGTCATTACCAGATCAATGCGCAGATTTTCTTCTCTTGTGCGCAACCATCAGCTCATGGATTTACCTCTTGTAGGTAGTCATTTCACTTGGTCCAGAAATACGTCGTGGAGTAAAATCGACAGGTTCCTCATTTCTTCTCAGTGGGAGGATCACTTTCTGAGAATCGAACAATCCTCTCTACCTAAACCTTTCTCTGACCATATCCCTATCTTATTATCTACTGAGGAAGAAGGATGGGGTCCCTGTCCCGCAGATTCGAAAAATATGGCTTCAAGATGATTCTCTTAGGGGGCTTATGGAAACTTGGTGGCATTCTTTTTCATTCACTGGAACTCCTGGGTTTATTCTTGCTAAGAAAATGCAAGCTCTTAAAGAGAAGCTGAAAGTCTGGAACAGGGATGTCTTTGAAAAGATTGATAGACTGGTGCAGGCTAATCTTATTTCCATTCAAGGACCAATAACGCTCAACTGTTGGATGACCAAATTATTGTTGCGGCTGATTTCAAAAGACTTGCCAAGATGCATAGTGATTTATGGAAACAAAGAACTAACATCAATTGGGTTGAAGAGCATGAGAACAATACTCATTTTTTCCATAAATATGCTTCCGCTAGTCAAAGAAACAAGAGTTTTTCCCAACTCAAGATCAATGGGGTAATGACTAAAGATAAAACTCTCATCAAGAAGGAACTTGTTACTTATTATCAGAATTTATTCAATGAATATAAATGCACACCAGACCCCAATTAGATGGGCTGCCCTTTCCTGCTATCTCTTCTATTGACGCCACCAGAATTGAAGCTAAGTTTGAAGAAGAAGAAGTTAAGCAAGCTGTCAAGGAATTAGGTCAGGAAAAAGCTCCAAGCCCTGACGGTATGCCTATTTTTGTTATTTCTTTGTGTTGGGATTTTATGAAAAACGACATAATGAAGGTTATGGAAGAGCTTTACTACAACAAAGTCATTGATTGGAGGATTAAGTCTACTTTCCTTGTATTAATTCCTAAGGTGCAGAACCTCGAGCAGATTTCTGATTTTAGGCCAATAAGCCTTATGAGTAGCATCAATAAAATTATTTCCAAGGTTATTGCCACTAGATTGAAGTCCGTCCTCCCTCAGATCATTAGCTTTCAGCAATCCGCATACGTGCAAGGTAGACAAATTATGGATAGTGCACTTATAGCCAATGAGTGCATTAATTCTATGCAAAGTAACAATCAAAATGGCATTCTGTGTAAAATTGACTTTCAGAAAGCATATGATAATGTCGCGTGGTCCTTTATAGATTATGTGCTAAGAAGAATGGGGTTTGGGAGTAGATGGAGAAAGTGGATTGAAGATGCTATTTCGTATGTTCACTTCTCGGTGTTAATCAAAGGTTACTTCTAATGGCATATTTAAAAGTTCCAAAGGTCTTCGTCAAGGAGATCCATTATCTCCATTTCTATTTCTTGTTGTGGCAGAATCTCTCAACTTAATGTTTGCTAAAGCTTTCCAAATAGGCTGGATTCAAGGCTTTGAAATAACTCCAGGAGGATCCAAAATTACGCATCTTCAATTTGCTGACGACACCTTGATCGTCATGAAAGATGACTTAAGTAGCATCCACCATTTGCGCAACATCCTTATTTGGTTTGAAGTTATTTCTGGTCTCAAGATTAATTTCCATAAAACTTCTTTAATGGCAGTGGGCAGGGTTCAAAATTTACATTCTTTTGCTGACATTTTGGGGTGCAAAACCCAAGTGCTTCCCACCAAATATCTCGGTCTACCCTTGGGAGAACCATATAGAGCTTCTATCAAGTGGAATGCTATAATTGAAAGAGTCGAATCCAGACTTCCAGGATGGATAGCTAAGAGCGTAACGCGCGGTGGTAAACTAACTCTTATCCATTCTGTCCTTACTGCTCTTCCTATTTATTTTTTCTCTCTTTTCTTAGCTCCGGTCCATATAATAAAGAAATTAGAAAGAATCATACGAAACTTTTTATGGGATGAAGGAGAGGAGAATAAGAAGTATCATCTTGTGGCCGGGGATATAATTACCAAACCTAAAGATTCAGGTGGTTTGGGGATTAAAAATTTGCGTCTCATGAATGTTGCCCTCCTCATGAAATGGTTATGGAAGTTTGGTGAGGATGATAATCCTCTTTGGAAGCAATTGATTTCTGAGAAATATGGCGTTGAAGACTTGGGATGGAACTCTAAACCTTCAAAACAAGCTTACGGTTGTAGCATTTGGAAAGGCATTCAAAAGTTCAGTCTTGAATTCAAGTCCAAGTGCAAGTTTGTGGTAGGTAATGGTGAAACAATCAATTTCTGCTTGATATTTGGATCGAAATTTACCCCTAGCAGATCAATTCCCTCATGCTTTTGAAGCTTCATCTAACAAGGATCACTCTATAGCTGAAATGTATGACATTTCCAATCAAAGTTGGTCATTGGGAATAACTAGAAGAATTCGGGATCATGTAATTGATAATGTTGCTGGTCTTCTCTTTGTATTGGAGATAACAACACAGTCTTCACCAATTCTGCAGACACAAGAGTGTGGATGGACAATGGCATAGCAGGTGATTTTTCGGTCAAAAAATGCTATAATTGGCTTCTGCCGCGAAGCAACATTGATGAGGAGTATAATCACGTCCCTGCTAACAAGATTTGGTCAAAGCTTTGGCCTTCTAAGGTTAGCTTTTTCATGTGGCTTGCAGCAAAACAGAAGGTCTTAACCCAAGACAAGCTCATCAAAAGAAAATGGAGAGATTGGGTAAATCATTGCTATCTCTGCATCAATGATGCTGAGTCGTCCACGCATATGCTTCTCCATTGCTCTTATGCGAGCAAAGTCTGGAATTCCTTCATTCAGCAATTCAATATCGTGTGGATTATTCCTCCTTCCATTGACATAGCTCTTCATTGTTGGCCGCATACAAAGATCAAAACGAGAAAGGCTCTTGTCATCAATTCGATTCCTGCTGCAATTATTTGGAATTTGTGGAAAGAAAGAAACCAACGGGCTTTTGATAACAACTCTCTCGATAACAACAAGCTTATAGAAAGAATCAAGTTCACCATTGCTTACTGGCTTCACAAACAGCCTCAATTCAAGGGTATCACTCTACAATATTTCATGCTTATTTGGAACATGGTCGTCTTTGAGCCACCATGAGTTTCTCTGTTTATATTCTTGTAGTGTTTTTGAGGGATTTTGGTTCCATCTTTCTTCCGTGTTCAGGGTGTTTTAGATAGTTGTCCCTTCGGTTTTTCTGTCATGACTCCAAGGGACCTCTGTGGGTGGTCTTTGCCCCCTTTTGGTCGGTCTTTGTTTGTAATCATGTTCATGCTTTATGAACTTTTCTCTTTCTAATAAATTTCAATTTACCGATCAAAAAAAAAAAAAAAAAAAAAAAAATCCTAAACACTGTATAGAAAAAAATCACCTTGCCTTTCTTCTTCTCCTCTCCTCATCCGTGTACACTAGTTTACTATTAAAACTAAGTACGTACCAGAAATTTTAAGCAGAGATAGACAAACTTTATAAGAGAAATGATGAGCGAGCGAGCGAGCTAGCTAGGAGAGTTTTATAGATAGTAGAAACTAGAGAGTACCTCGGAGTCAGTAGTCCATCACTGATCATGGGGCCATGCCATGGGCACAGTGAGGCATGGGTCCGGCCACGCCATGAGCACATGCAAGCATTTGCCAATAGATGGAATCATTCAGTCAGTAATCTCTTAGCAGTAGGCAGTGGTCTGTCTCAGTATTAACCTTTTGCAATTTATAGTGCAATAGGGGTCACAGCGAGATGGTGATAACAATTTGATTGACCTAATGCATATGCATCCTTGCAGAAACAGCACTCATCTCTCTTAATTGTCTTGACATGCCTCTTAAACTCTTAATCACGATTCTCGGTGAGTCCGAGTGGAATATATTTATGTTGCACATTCCATTAGCAGGGCTATAATATATGTGGTAAGAAAGTAATTGCACATAATCTCTTTGTTTGAACGTACATTATCTTTGGAATTGGAATTTTGGTTAAATTCTAATAAGCCCGGTTAACTTAAAGCACGGTAAAAAAGTGTCTGTTAGCTAAATGTGGCAAGTACTGTATGGGCTCTCCACATATGGCCAACATAATTCGTGGAACCTTTTTAGGGTTGGCTTGGATTGTTTCTAGCCGAAAGAAACCTAGGAATATTCTTGTGGTAAAAGTAATGTCTTATTCCACAAGTTTTAGCAGAGCGATCTCCCTCAAAAAAGTTAAAAAATAGATTACAGGATATGTAAAAAAGGTGAGTTTGAATTCGTCAATAATTCAACTCTTTGTACTGGATGTCTTCCATTAAGCTATATTCACCATCACCACCACCAAAAAATCAACAAGACTTAACAGAAGACGTTTTATTCGAGATCTTTCTTCGCCTTCCGTTCAATGCTATATGCAAGTTCAGGTGTGTATCAAAATCATGCTTATCGCTTTTCACAAATTCATATTTTATCAACAAATTTGTTATTTCAAGTTGTGGTGGTAACATCCCATGGACACTCGTTTGCACACATGGGTATAATTATCTTTCTTATAAGAAACGTGATCAGCTTGACACGTTTCCATCATTCTTTACAACTTCATCTACTCAACATTGCCATGAACTGATATCAAGTCAACGCGGGTTTTATTTTGATTTCGTCTTATATTCCAACATGTTTAGTGATAGATCCATTATACAAAGGGACATATTCCCTTTAGCTTCAAGTAATGGTTTAATTCTGTGCTCATCAAACGAAAACTTTCATATTAGAGATTATTTCATCTGCAATCCATTCACTAGACAGCTTGTATCACTCCCTTTACCTACACCAAAAAGTCAAAGATGCGATCTTCATGGTTTTGTTTATGAATCTTCCACGGGAACTTATAGGGTAATTCATATCCCATGTTGTCATCCATCTCACAATTTTGTTCTGCGGATTTTCTCATCTGATATGTGCGAATGGAGTACTCGTCAAGTTACATGCTCTCACGAAGTCGAGATGCGTGCACATAACCCTCTCCGCGTGGTTAACCATAATAGAACATGGTATTGGATAGATAGTAGAGTTAGAGGAGATAGAATGTTAGTTTATAACGACAACCACAACAAAACTGGTAGTCGCGAATGTAGGCTATTGGACTTTCTGAGGGGAGTAGTAGGATTGATGGATACATATTTGATTACCAAAAATGTCTTGGGGAGTCGGAAGGGCTTCTCTGCTATGGCCAAATTGAGACAGTAGGAAAAATAAGCACTATCAGTGTCTGGATGTTGCAAGATGGCTACGAAAATGTTGGACCAACTTGGCAATCACTGTGTAAAAATATTGAATTAGAGGATTGCGTATGTGGAAGTAACAGTTATTCCTTCACAGCATTTAGTCCGGTGGATCAGAATGTTGTGATCATAGAATGCATTCACCATTATCATAAATATGAAGTAGCACACAATATTAAAACCAGAAAAACCGAAGTGCTTGTTTCATTTCCTCATTATGTACCGGATTATTATTACCGCAAAACATATACCGGAATTGTGGTAACACTACGACCAACAATCATTCCAACTATTATGAGACCAACAATAATTCCAACTATTACGAGTTAAACATATATTTGTTCAGGTTATGAGACAAATCCAAGTACTGAAGATGAGTCAAATTACAAATGAAAACAGGAGATCCAGCTAGCGGGTTTGAGTTCCTAGTGTTTTTACTCTTAGTCTTTAAATTCAGTCTGTTCCATTGGATTAGCATCCATTGATTGCTTATTAACGTGTTTACCCGCAATCTCTGAGTTTTTTTTTTTGTTTTTGTTTTTTTGTTTTTTTTTGCGATAATCAGAAATTGGTGTAAATTTTCAACTCTTCCACCAACTTCACTCAAATCTCATCTCATTTTAATATACATACGCCTTCATGAATTTTACCATGTTTAGTGGATTGAACTGATGTTGTATTTACCACCCCATTTCCTTTCCAAGCCAAAGGAAGTGGACGCAATACTTTTCCAACTGTATCCAGAGTACAACAAGATACAAACTTGTAATAAGATATCCCGGAACAGTTTCTTGTAAATCAACTATGTTGCACATTCCAAACCCAATAGCAGGGCTACTATGAAAATGGAATAAGAATCATATGAACGAAATAGAAATCACATAACTTACTTTTAATCTAAATTTTTTATGGATTTCTGAAGCACAATTCACCAAATTCATTTATCAATTTACTATCATTGAACCTCCAACATTTCAAGTTACAAGTAGGGAAAAAGAAGAGTACATTCATTAATATAATCGTTTATTCTGAATAAAACTGGCTACCTTAACTGCAACAAAATCAATAAATCTCAATATGGGAACAACCATTTCTTTTTCTACATAAGCAAAACACAAAACAATAGCATACACTACTAATTTCTCTTCTGCACCCTCTGGATCGAAGCAGTTAGAAGAATTGATCGGAATTTCCATTTTTAACTATAGGGCACGTTACTGAGGCAGGAATAGGTACGGTTGATTTATTGTATGTTGCACATTACGTTAGCAGGCAGGACTATGTGAAGCAGAATGGCCTATGAAGATGATGCTCAATTTCAAGAATCAAGATTGATTGTTTCTCAAGCAGATTGGTTTGAACGGACATACACAACACAGGATTGATTATTAACCAAAGGCATCCAAATTGACTTCGGATCACTATTTCTACTAGATATTTTTGTTGGGTCTTAACCAGCTTAATTTTGACTTGGCTCTTCACAACAATGGTCTTTCCAAGTCTCTCGCCCAAAATGGCTGAAATAGATTGGAGTTTCACCTCTAAAATCCTTCCTAAGCTCTTAAATTACATTTTATAAAATCACTGTCTACCTTATAATCATTTTCATTCGAACAAAGTTGCATCCCGTGAAATAAATTTGGTTGTGTAGAATGGAAGTCCATGTATAGTCCATATATGTTACGGTCCATATGTATTGTTGGTCTTATGTAAGTGTCTTGTAACCTAAAGTCCAATATGCTTAATATAAATACTTGCCTCTAGTACCTAAAAGGGTTAAGAGAGCTTATACAATTGCTCATGGTAACAAGAGCCGAACGATAACTCAAAACCCTAGCCTCAATTTTTTTATTTTTTTTTCAAAACCCTACCTTGCTCGTCTCTTCATCATGTCTTCATCAGCTCAATCATCCTCCTCTTCTGCTTCCTCTACCTCTAGTACTATGGATTCTGATCAAAGCCATGGTTCTCCAACTATCTCTGCTTCTATGTCACAAAGCGTAGGCTCTCTTATATCTACTTCTTCTTCTTCTCCTGTTCGACAAATCTTCTTTCATGCCTTCTTCAACAAAAATAGTTCTCTTGGATAGAACTAACTATCTTCTTTGGGAATCTCGAGATAACTCCTATTCTCAAATCCCAACGACTTTTCAAATATCTTCAAGACTCTTATGAGATACCAGCTCTTAACTTGTGGATGAAGCCACAAAAACTCGAACTCCTAACCCAGCCTATAAGGAGTGGGAAGTTATTGATCAAACTATTATATCATGGATTAACCTGCTCTCTCCATCAAAAACCATGAAGTCCGAATGTGCAAAGACGTGGCAACTCTCGTGAAGTATGGAACTATCTTCAATCTACTTATGGAACAATCAACCCAAAGACGTATTCTTCAACTGAAAGCCAATTTATCAACTATTCAAAAGGGTAACTCTTCCATCTATGAATATATTCTGAAGATTAAGGAAATATCTGACTCCTTGGCACTAGTCCTTCAACCAAATTGTTGATGGTGGTCTTTAAACAAGGGGTAAAATCGAAATCCCCATGACCTAGTGTTACCCGCAACACATTAATTAAGAGCATTTAACTCAGGTGTAAATAATTAATAGGGTATTTTTCAAAATACCGGTTAGGTTTTTTTCAACACCAGAACCCTAATTCCAAACCAAGCCGCACCCTGCGCACCATGGCACCAATGCCAAACCAAGCCGCATACCGCACCATGGCAACAATGCCAAACCAAGATGCACCCTGCGCACCATGGGAACAATGCCAAACCAAGTCGCATACTGCGCACCATGGCAACAATGCCAAACCAAGCCGCACTCTGCGCACCATGGCAACCATGCCAAAACAAACCGCACGTCACAAGCGCCATGGCAACCATGCCAAACCAAGCCGCACTCTGCGCCCATGGCAACCATGCCAAACTAAGCCGCACTCTGCGCACCATGGCGACCATGCCAAACCAAGCCGCACTCTATCGACCATGGCAACCATGCCAAACCAAGCCGCACTCTGCGCACCCCATGGCAACCATGCCAAACCAAGCCGCACTCTACGCACCATGGCAACCATGCCAAACCAAGCCGCTCTGCGCACCATGGCAACCATGCCAAACCGAGCCGCACTCTGCGCACCATGGCAACCATGCCAAACCAAGCCGCACTCGCACACCGTGGCAACCATGCCAAACCAAGCCGCACTCTGGCACCATGGCAACAACGCCAAACCAAGCCGCATACTGCACACCATGGGCAACAACGCTAAAACCAAACTCAGTATCACATTCATTGGCAACCATGCCAAACTAAGCCGCTATGCCATTTGACATGCCAAATATAGCGCCTAGGCTTGCAAGACGTGCACCTAGGTCAACATGGCCGTACGTGCCAATGGCACATGCCAATATGCTCGCTAGCGACTTTTTCTACCAAAGCCACGGCCCTAACGGCCCCGCATGCTATTGGCACATGCCAACATGCTCGCTAGCGGCCTTTTTCTACCAAAGCCACGGCCCCTAACGTACCACGCGTGCCATTGGCACATGCCAACATGCTCGCTAGCTAGTTTCCCTGTCAAGGTCACGGCCCTAACGGCCACGCGTGCCATTGGCACATGCCAACATGCTCGCTAGCTAGTTTCCCTATCAAAATCACGGCCCTAACGGCCACGCATGCCATCGGCACATGCCAACATGCTCGCTAGCTAGTTTCCTGTCAAAGGTCACGGCCCTAACGACCCACGCATGCCATTGGCACATGCCAACATAAATCTGGAGCGGCCATTTCTTGGTTTAGGCCGGACTTTACAGTTGATCTCTCAGATCCTCCAGTGCTCACGTGCGGCATTTGTTGAGGTTTAGACAGTTCTCACTCACTTGCAAAATTAAATCAGTGAAGAAAGCGATCTTCACATAACAATTTAAGTACAATGGGAGGATTGATCTGTCGGTTGTGCCAGCTCGAACTCTGAGTTGGTTTCGGCGTCCAAATCTCAACATGGTGGAACTCAGATGGAGCGGGTGAGCACGCCAGATAGCATCTCTCCCGATAACGTTGTTACGTCCATAAGTCACGACCATGGCGGCATGAATAAGAAGCCCTCAAGGCATAACCGCCCGATCACGGGGCTGGAGGCGGCCTCCTCAGCGTCTGCACAACCTCAATCACGGCAACGAAATATCACCTTTGGTCGCCATACGATCCACGGGAGGCTAGAGCCGCGTACGACTGGTAGCCGTCCTAGCATGGCGCTCACGAGTCACGACCAAGATCCCAACTACCCATGCTTGGAATCGAGAAAGCGGGGGACAATAGGAGAGTCGCCCTTACGTCACCATCGGCAGTCCCAATTAGGTGACAAGAGAGATGCTGCGTGAGTCCAGGAACCAGATATGGACTTTGACACGAGAAGGAAGGTCTCATCTTTCTCAAGACCGACGACGACTGCACGTGAGTCCCCGCGCCCTCCCGAGTCATTTGGGCGTCTCCAAACCTTGGCCTTGACACCTCGGCGAACGCCGCCTCCGTGGATGAGGGAGACTCGCACTGGGATTTCGTGGAAATCGACCATGACTTTGTCACTAGAAGATTTGGAACAACTCCTCTTGCAACATCAAATCCAAAGAATGATGAGTTGGATGCATCATCACCCAGCCCCCTTACACTCAGAAATCTGATCCCTCTCCCCAGTCTCACCTGTCACTCTCGTTTATCACGTACGATGATGGGAATGCTGCGTGGCATGTTTCGTTTCCTGGAATCCCTGGTGAACATGAATATAATCCGTTCTTCGTTTAGGGAATTCTCAAAATCACTTCTTTGGAAAAGTATACATGTTCAGCGGCATCCGTGACGGCATTCCCATTACGGAGTAGCATGGTCAACTGCGTTTTACAATGCCGATATGCGAACAAGTTGCCTTTTGGATATGGGAAGAATATACCGGTGGGATATGAACATCAGAATGATTTAGTCAAAGGTTCGGAGTTTCGCTTACTCAATGTCACGACCAGTAATGAGCAGCAATTAATTGACGCATGCATCAATGGTATGGTTCAATCTCACAGCGCCTGCTAGAAAACTTGCGTTTCCAAGCGTTCTCAGAACTCCAGCAAACCGCGGACGATCTGCAACATGGCCACCCGACATTCTTGGAAAGAACTAGGCGAGCTACGAGGCAGAAGGCAGCGCGAGCCGCGGGAGTAGACGCCTCATCAACAAACAATTTAATGCCGGCTCATCCTCAGTGAACATAGTAGCGAAAGGGAAAAAGGATAGCGCAACTACGAGGAAACCACCGGTAGAACGTGAAGCTGGCAGAGCTCAACGGGAACCCTCTCGAAGATCGTCACTAAAACTCTGTCGCATCCTGGTGAGGCCAGAAGGAAATACCCATGATTTCCCCATTCCCCATCGAGGTGATTGACCTCCTAGAAGCACAGGTTCAAGATGATGTCATCGGTGCCACCACTCAGGCAGCCTGCGCCCGAAATTTGAATGGCGAACCCCAAATCTGCCATGGACCGTTCACCGCTGACCAGCGATTCATGATGACATATTTTCAAAGAAGGATAAGCGAGAGAACTCCCGACTAGGAGGCGAGTGCATCGAGACCATACCCAATAAGCTGCGGTTCCTCTTGGGGACTAGTACGAGGCAAATACAATCGCAATCGACTTATGTATGCGAAATTCTCTGTCTTTCGAGTTCGGCGCCAAGATATTTCGCATCTCTCAATCGTGTTGTAGGCAACTAGCTTTCTCTCCTCGGAATCACGCCAAGACCCAAGCTTCAAGCAGGCCGAACCAAAGAAGCCAGGAACTGCCCGGCCACGTCCAGTTTAAGAGTGAATTTGTGACACTACCATCAAACACGGCCTCCTACCACCATATCACATTACTTGCCAAGTGAAGAAATAGTGGATTTACAAACAGAGCGCTACCTTCCCAGTAGTGATTAAGACTTGAGAGGCTTCGAGCCTTGCTTCCATCAACTTAGAGATCGAGATGGGAGGCTATAACATAGCCATTCATGTTATCTCCGAGAACTAGATCCGCGACATGATATTGGGACGTTTATGGGTTGCTTGACAACAAAGCAAATTGGATGTGCGCCTGTAATGTCACACGAAGGAAATTCAACAAATCATCCTTTGGTTATGTATCGACAAGCTGCGGAAAACCCGGACATCCCGGAGAAGGCTTCGTTGGCGTAGTTCATGGTTTTTCAAATGCAAGTAAATCGATAACATGTACCACGCAGCGGTCTTTCCCTTCCCCCTTTAGTCCTTGGACTCGTGCGGTCTGCTAGCGCGAGCGGCTGTCAAGAAATGCGAATGGGAAAGGTGGACCATTTACGAACCACCTACCCAGAAGCTTGAAACGATTGAAGCCAAACTGAAGACTCATGTTCATACGGCAATCTGAACCGTTTTCAATTGGGGATGTAGTGGTCAAAAGGAAACCGTTTCAAGTTGGGAAGATAGCCCCGGTAAAATGGTTACCCAGTGAATGAGAAAGGCAATGATGTCTGGTTGCGGATACCACTTTTGGGAGGATATTGCAAATTTCCGTCAATTTAGATCACACAGTGATAATTCACTGTGATGGCTCAAGGTCAATCCATAAAGGAAGGGTGTTGCCTTCCCATTTACTCTTTCTTTTAGTCTTCCTTGCATTCTCTTAGTAGTTGTACTCCCCCAGAGATGAATACCAGTTTGTATTTCTCATGATTCCTTCCATTCAAAAATAAATAAATATCTGACTCTTTCCAAGCAAAATTCTCCAGGATATCGAAATACATCGGATAAACCCGGAAAACCAACTGTGAGAGCCATCTCTTCCAAATATATCATGAAACAAAATCATTTCTTGATGAAGAAGAGGGAAAAGAGATGGTTTATAATAAAAAAAAGGAGGCATCAAGGGAACTACATGGCTCTTGAAATAGCAAAGGGAGGAACTATTTCCTCGAAGGATGGGAGCACAAGTCCCCTGGGCAAAGCTGTCTTCAAACCGCTGACAATCCTTGGAGGCAGCACTTCTAAAGGTTCATTCAACCGGTTTTAGCATGCAGCGCCATCCCATCCAGTATACGAAGCGGTAGTGCGGCGTGATGTCCTCTAAACAATTTATTCAGCTCTATTACCTGCTCTCACGGTATCAGCCAACAACACCTTTGGCATCAACACAAGGCTATTTCGCTGCCATCATATGAACAACTGGTTTTCTGAAGCGACACTTCGGAGAAAGGATTTTGATTCATCCACATGGAGTCGTCATGCGCCTCTCCTTTCATGAGCACAAGAAAGTCTGAATATCACCCACCACAATTCGTCCCCATGGGGATAGATGGAAGGAGGTCCTTAATGATTTCACTAGCTTGGTGGAGATGGGAACTCGATCCCGACCAATGCCTCCTCGAAGGCAGTCTTCACAAATGAAATCTTCTCAAGAAGAGTTAAAGTAATAATCAGAGGGTCCCATCACATACTGTAAAAGATAAAAATGATGAGCACAGTTCTACCATGTCATGCACATGTAAAGAGAGAGGATGCAGCGACGGAGAAGAATACGAAAACATCTGGGTATGATCTTCTTGGCCAGGCTATGTCTGGTTTGGGGTGCTTTTGCCAGAGTCAGAACCCTCGCCTTCACTTGGAGAACTTGGTAGTTAGGAGATGATTCGTCTCTGCAATGCTGACATGACAAAGAAAGAAACGACAAGAAGAACCCTTTCTACTAAGCCAGAAACTGATCTGATTATTTTGGGTATAAATACGGAATCACCCAAGGAAAGGCTTAATGGGGACATAGCTTCAGATTTTAGCATGAATAATGCCACTAATTGAAAGCGCACGTGAAGGAAAGCAAGATAAGGAAAATTTATTGCTCGGAAAAACTCCCCTCCTTGTTACATCGGTCCACGCTTAGCAAAAGCCGCCTGACTTCCACATTCGCAGCCCCACCCATTGACACGGATTTCCCAAGTCACGCTTTGCCAACCATGGCTAAACTTCCACATTGCTTAGGTCTACGCGACTAGCACACTTGATTTCAACTCACGCCAACTTCCCAACGTCGCCAAGTGCGCTCGGCCCCGCACAGTTGTGCCGACCTCACGACATGCACAAAACTCGAGAGGCAGAGGATTCCAAATCCTACATTTATAAAGTCAGATGGAACAAACCTCTATTCCAATTTTCTACTACAGTTTCTTGTTAATGGTTTGTCGCCATCTTATACTTACCTGCATGACAAAGCCCACATTGTTAGGCACCTAAGCGGGGGGACTTAATGTTGATGGTGGTTTTTTAGACAAGGGGTAAAATCGTTAAACCCCCATGACCTAGTGTTACCGCAGCTTACATTAACTAAGAGCATTTGCTTTCAGGTGTAAATAATTAATAGGGGGTATTTTTTCAGAAGACCCGGATTAGGGTTTTCAACCGCAGAACCCTAATTCAGAAACCCAGCGGCCCGTAATCTGTAGCCGCCCAAGCGACAATGCCGACCAAGCCGCTCTGCTTGTGCCCATGACAACCATGCCAAACCAAGTCGCTCTGTCACCATGGGCAGTGCAAATAAAGCGCACTCTGTAGCGCCATAGCAACCATATGACCAAGCCGCTCTGTGCGTGCGCCATACCAAGCCGAAGCCAGCACTCTGCTCATAACAACTATGCCGACCAAGCGCCTCCGCCTCGCATCGGTGACAACAATGCAAACCAGGCAGCATAATGCACCATGGCAACAATGCCCAAATCTCAAGCCCGTATGCCTTTGGCACCGCGCCAGAAATATACAGCGCCCTGGGCTGCAAGACTTGCAACTGGAGTCGACATGGCGCGCATGCCATTGGCAAACATCGTGCGCCAGCGTGTTAGTGCTATACCATTGCTTTGTAAACTCTCAGCGCCCTAGGCTTGCTGGAGACTGCGGCTGGAGTCGAAGCAGCGCACATGCCATTGTACATGCCAATACGTGCCTTAAGCCATATTCCAAGTCATTATGCCATTCTTTGCATAAATATAGCGCCCTAGACTTTGGGCTGCAACTAGTCCCAGCTGCTGGCACCATGCCATTGGCACATGCCAATACGTGCCCTTGAGCCATATTCCAGAGTCGCTATGCCAGCAGCTTCATCATAGCGCCCTGACTGGACAACTGGGTCAACATGGCATTACCCAGTGGCACATGCCAATACGTGCATGAAGCCATATTCCAAATTAAAACTATGCCATTGGCACCACGCCAAATATAGAGCCCT
>JAJJWW010011543.1:0-38784 GCA_023531295.1 Papaver armeniacum | reverse complement strand
AGTAAGATACTAACACGTTTTGAAAGAGTAATTTTGGTATTCCTAAATTATATTTCCGTAATTAATCGAGAATCCTTGATTTTAGCTACAAAAGCTAAATATGGAAGGGTTTTTGCTAAAGCCTCCAAATTTGGGCTATACAGAATTCTTCAGTATAATATATATATAGCCTATTCTAGGCTTCGAAAAGAATCATACCAGAAGCGAAGAACATCTCGGTGATCAATGGCAAACCTTACAGAAGATTCAATCATCGAAATTCTCTTACGTTTACCAGTATCTTATATCGCAAGATTCAGGTGCGTATGCAAATCATGGAATAATTTACTAACTCGTGACATTCGTTTGTTAGCATGAAAGTTAATCATGATATCAGAAAGCGAAATTTCAAACTCCTCCACACCACGTAAACAAATTACTCAATATCTTGATGAAAAATATTATGTAGAGTCGCAATCATTGGTATCTAATGAAGGCATAAAGACGATTAGGTACCCATTTGAAAATCTGAGCAAAAGTCAGGCCGAACAGGTTATTCAAATTTTAGGTAATTGTAATGGTCTGATTTGTGTATGCACTCACTGGTCTATAGTCTACCTCTGGAACCCTTTTACCCAAAGAGTACAAAGTAATCCAATCGCCAAGGAAGCCGATTGGATATCAATCAACAGATACTTCATCTTTAAGATTAATTGCGGGTTTGAATTGCCATTCAAAAACTTGTGATTACAAGTATGTATCCATTTTTCGTGATCGAAACATGGATGTTTCTGGAAGTTGAGATATATAGTTTGAGTTCGGATTCATGGAAAACATATGGTTCCTGCATTCCTTATAAACTTCCTAGAGGAGAGACTGGGGTGTTTCTAAATGGAGCTCTCCATTGGTTAACTAGAGGCAGGCACAAGTACTGAATCAAAGAAAAAGAAAAAGTCACCAACAACTAATCAAGAATCACAAGTGATACTTTCATTCAATTTGGAAGAAGAAATATTCAAAGAGATACCACTAGCTGAAGGTATGGACGGCAAATTTGACTACAAATTTGTTGATGTGTTGAGAGTTACCTTTGTTTGCTTTGTAGTGTTTCTAAGGTTGGTTTTGAGATATGGGAGATGAAGGATTATGGGGTTAGAGTCTTGGTCTAAAGTGTTCAAGACTGACAATCAACAAATAATGAATATCCCATCCTATAACTACTTAACAAGCGCAGTGCCTTTAAGAGAATGGTGAGATCCTATTACATGTTCGGCTACATGGGGTCGAGCAGTGTTTACCTGAAGAATGGCAGAAGAGTTCTTGTGTTGTGAGAATAAGCTTCAAAGAAAATGAAAAGATTTCATAACAGAATACACTCTATGAAAATGGAGTACATAGTCAGATGGTTGCGTACACTGAGAGTTTAGTCTCCAGTTAATTCAGGTACACGCATTGGGGATGTGCAGGAAGAGGAAAAAGACTACTATGAAGCAATCAAAGGCTTTAGAAGCAGGACAATCAGTGACATTCTACTATGAATCATGTGCTATTAAACAATAAATAAGGTATGCTAGAACAAATCATATGCATTCATGAATAATGTATGAAGAATGTGAATAAATCCTTCATTTATCAGATCTAACTAGTAACAATTATTCTAGTTTGATGAAATATCGTATAACATTCCCGTGTTTTTTGGGGGGGCATGTAAGAAGGCCAATAACAAAAAACCTAGACTGCAATGACAGAAAGGAAGATCAATAGAAAATGCCAATTAAAAACTGCCTCGATTCTAGCAAGCAGCATGCAATCTTTATCCTTACTGTCTACCGGCTATACTAATCATGTCATGTTGCATAATTGAAATGTTAAAACCAACCACAAAAACAACTAAGCAAATAACATCAGAAGTGTAAAGATCAAATATCATGTATCAATGAGGTTCATCTCTTTGTTTCAAGTGGAGTGCGCATCACTGCCCGAAGGAACCACCAACAATAAAGTGCTAAACTACTCTCATGATGCCACATAACTGTGCACCACCTAAAACTGATGTTTTTAAAAGACTCCCTCTGTAGATGTAAAAACAGGGCGTTGCTAAGGAATGTACAGTAATTCCTTTAAAAGATAGTCGTTCAGGAGGTCAATATGTTCATCGGTTTCAACTATACCTAAGAATCACGGGTATTACTACCAACTCTACTCACTGGTCATTACTATGAAATGTTATTATACTATACCATCGGCTTTTAAGTCCTCTTACAGCAGAGCTCTTCCACTGCTTAAGAATGAATGCGACCACTTCTTTCAAAGTAGCCTTTCTATTCTCCTTGTAGTTCCACAATTCTGGAACAATGTACCTTCCACTAGGGTTATATTCGTTCATCTCCATGAGGGCAGTGGAGACAGCAGTGTAAACATCATCACCATAATCTCTTCTCAGACCCTTTAACTTCTCATCATCTTCGTTTATAATCTCCTGCATTAGCAAAAGAATCAAGCTCAGTGTAAACTACATACTCATTCTAATTCAAGATAATAAACAAGGCTAAACAACTGCATTATCTAGGACAAGGAACCAGAAGTGCTTTCGCATGATTTTGTCATCATTTGAGTTTGATTCAACTATCCCTGCAAGAAGTCTTGGGTACCAAGGTCTCAATTTGCATAGTATTTCAACCTTATACCTTTCCTAAAGTGGAAATTTTAACTTGGATGTAAACATTGTAAAAGGAATTAGTGACAGGACGCCTTATAACCTGTAACATTTACAGACATAAACAGAAGAAATAGTGGCACACTCATACCTGATGACTATTTCCCACTTTGATGATTTTATAAGGGTGCCAATCCGGATCTCTAAGGTATTCTTCCCAGGCGGAGCACATCAGTGTAGCTTCATCACTTCCACTGCCATATTTCCTCTTACATGCTTCATGGAATGGTTTGTTATCAAGCTCCCCCATTCTTTTGACCCCAATGAGAGCACGACCAGTAGATATATCTCTCTCCCAGTCCCTACAAGACAGAGAGGATTACAGCATAAGAATCCTCACAACAGAAAAGCGGACAAGAGCTAGAGAGAGAGAGAGAGAGAGAGAGAGAGAGAGAGAGAGAGAGGAGATGTACGGTGATGAGTTCTTTCTGAGCTTCTTGAAGCTCATCATTACTTTCACGCTCCTTGACTACTAGAGCCTGGTTAAGATCTTCAAGACTTTCCAGTTCTCCCTCTTTCTCTTCCAAGTTCTTAGACATTTCATCCATCTTTTTGTTGAATGCCTCGTCCAGCATTATCTCCTCCCATGTGCTTCAGCACATTTAAATTCCCCTTCAACCGCTCAATTTCCAGCTCCAAAGCTTGTTTTGCATCCAATTGCTTCTCTAAAGCAAGTATTCTATTATGCAAGTTTTCCTTCTCTCTCTGTCATAAACAATCATAACCAATTAAAATTTAAGTAAGTTCCTGCTGACTTTAAAAATATAAACACCAACAGATAATCTATCAAGATGTAACAATAGATACTATACCTTCTGGTCTTCTGCAAGCTTAAGCACATTTTCATCTGCCTTCTTTTGCTCCACACTAGCCATTTCAAGAGAGCTATTCTTAGTGGCATTCTGCACACACAAACAATAACATCAATCAGCTACCATGACAAAGGACGAACAATATATATACAGGTTATACGACTATACAAGAATGTTACCACAAGCTGTAGACAATGAATTCCACTAGAACAGTAAAGATTATTGTTTCCATAAAATAACTAAAATAGACTAGTACTAGAGAGTTGATCAACAAGACAACCATGATATCCTGGGACATTTTTTTGCAAGAACTAATAACTCACGAAAGCCGATAATAAAATTGCAGTGCTTCTTACCTGTAATTTTCCTCAGCTAGTTTGTTCCGCTCGGTTTCATTCTGGGCCTCACGCTTTTCTAGTTCTTCTCTCGGCCTCGAGCTCCTTCCTTTGAGTGTCCAACTCTGACTTGACTTTATTGTGCTCCTGGCAAATCCTCTGGAAATGATTCTTCGCGGTCTGTTGCATCTTTAAAATTTCTGCCAAATACAGATCAAGCATGGGTCAGTTTTTGTAGCTGTAAATGCCATAACAGAAAATACCAAATACAAAATATATAAATCTCCTAACATACCATCATTGTATTTTTGATGAAGCTTATCGTTCTGATTCATCAAGTTACTCAGAGATAGATTGGTTTCATTGTATTTGCACTCGATTTCTTTCATTTCATACTTTTGACTTCAATATCATTTGCCAACTTAGAGACAAGTTTATTCGTCTTTCTCTCTTCTTCAGCAACAATATCAGCGGTAGTTTTAGGTCCCCATTTTTTCTCAGGTGTTCAGCAACAATATTTCCAGCATCGTAGTCATCATCTCGTGCCACCCAGCCATATAGACTAGTCCCATAGTGCTTCTTTGCATACCAATCTCGCTTCCCATGATGATCCGCTTCAAAGTACTTCTCGAATGACATGGCATTGTGAAACCCAGGCCAGTCTTTGTTAAAAATTACAATAGCAAAACCTGAATGACCACGATAATTCCAAAGAGGCTGCACCTTCACAGGTTAAACCCTTGCCTTATGAACTGGTCTCTTAGCTTAGAACCACTTTCTCCTCATATTTTTTCCATCTTTCCATTCGGTAGGAAGGTTTGCAACAACACCCATCCAAGGATAGACAAAAAGTTCATCACGGTTCCGCTCAGCAGGTGGATCAGCCTCAGCCTCAGGCTGAGCTTGAACCACTACTGGTGCTAGCTCCGTCTCCAAATATTTAGACAATGCCAAGTGGTTTGCCTTGTGTTTAGCACTCTTACTATGAGAACTCGCTATCCCAGTAGCGTGCTGCATGATATCCTTGTAGAGGTAGTCTCGCTTCTTTTTCCCTTGACAAAATGGACAGCGGAAGACATTCTCTCAATTTGACTTTGTGTTTCCCATTCTTCATCAATTCATACTCCTTGTCTCCATAATCATCAATCTCAGACTCGCTAATGTCTGAATCTTCATCAGAGCTCATTATGCTGTGTTACCTACAAGAAAATCACAACATTAAATCAATTAATAAGTTCTATAAACAAGCCTAACCCCCAAGATTCTTTTTGGCCAACATTTACTCCTACTCTGTAAACATCATATAACCATCAAATGGTACACAGTCTACATTGAAACAATCTAACAGCACAAGCACTAAGAAGTTACTCGGTAAACACATAATCCACCAGTTCACAACCTGCAGTAATGCAAGCCTCTCAACTTTCAGTTCTACCATTGTTTCATACAACTAAAGCAGGTAATGAATAACCTCACAGACAAAAACTCCTACTAATCACTTGCATTAATGCAAGCCTTTCCGACTTTCAGCTATCATTGTTTCATAAAACTAAAGCAGGTAATGAACAACCTCATGAAATTAACTCTAATAATCCCTTACAGTCATTTTCCCAAATGTGCAAAACAGAACAATGTCAACCACAGAACTCATGCTTGCCAAAAAAAAAAAACATATAGATCTAATACGAAAACTAAATCTTAATACGATCAATCACTTCACTTTAAAACTCAAAAACATTCATTCAAACTAACAAAATCCTCAAGATATACAAGTTTTTCACCAATGCAGTACAATACTACTGCCTGATCTAAATACACAACATATGCAGAGTAAAAGAAAAATCAACTTCAAAGAAAACATTTTCATGCAGAATAATCAGTATTAACAGAGATCAGGAACATAATCATACTGACAAACAAAACGAGAACAGCAAACAGGTAGTCTCCATAAACCAATTGAGTACAGATTTCATACTTAACCAATTGAGTACAGATTTCATACTTAACCAATTGAGTACAGATTTCATATTTAACAAAGACAATACAGGAAATTATATCACTAATATAATCCTAAAACATTCAATTGATTTCAATCACCCAACAAAATTACAAACTAACAAAATCCTCCAGCAAAGCATATCATCCATCACCATATGAACAAATTTGTATACAAATTAGAGTAAATAAACAGCATCACGAGTAAAATCATTTCCACTACAATAAATCATGTAGGCATACTCAACACACTCAGTACCAACATAGTCAAGACAACATAATCATACCAATTAGTAGATACGAACTACACATACTCAGATTTGAAGAATAATCAACTTCCGAACAACAATCTCCCATGTAAAATACAAAAAACACACTCAGAATCATCGAAATCTAACTCACACAGTTTGAAAATTGGGGAAATAAGCCAAACATACTCAGATTTGGTGAAAAACCAACTCCATCCAAAAAAAAAAATTCCATGTAACAGCACTAAACAAACTAAGAACAAACAATATAAAACCAAAATCATGCTTGCCTAAAAATACAATGTGAAAATCAAGGTCAAACAAACAAAAACATACTCAGATTTGACCAAAAACCATTTCCCCTAACAGAAATTCCAAGTAACAAAAACAAGACCAAAATCGGTGAAAAACAGTCCAAAAAAAAATTAGCAAATAAACAAACACATTCACTACATTAACAAGATCAAGACTAAATCCACACAAACAAACAGAAAAACAAACGAAATCGAAACCAAAAACATGCAAAAATCGAAACAAAAATCAAAGAGTTAGGGTTTTTCTTACTTAAAAATCCAAGATCTCCGAACAAAACTTCAAAACCTCCTTCCTTCACAACAAACAAGATCGGAAACTCCAGATTACGAAGCCGCAGATTGATGATGAAGATGATGATGGTGGTGGTGGTGGTGGTGAAATCGAAACCCTAAATCCGTATTGAAACGGCTTCAGGGTTTTTCACAGAGAGAGAGTGGAGGAGGAGAGAGAGTGAGTGGAATTCTTTATGATTTCACCAAATGAAATGAGCTTTCCAGGTGGAGGATGGGGGGATATATAAGTGATGACGGTGCCATTGATTTACATTGTTTTTCACGAGCGCAGAAGTACGGATTGATCCGACGGTTATGCGATGATACAGTGGCGTGTCACCTGATAAAGGTTGATTCAGCATTTAATTGTTGTATTAAATTTAATCATTCGTGTGTAAGAAACATCTTATCCGTGATCATTAGGATTCACGCACCACTAGTGTTTGGCTATGGGGTGAACACAGGTGATTGGAAATGGCACTGTGACGTGTTTTTAACCTGTAATTTGCATTCATTTTAACGTTTCAACAAGTTTTACTCAAAATTTGCACGAAACTTCGTCGTATACGTCCTATCACGGTATAATGATGAGGAATTTTTCCCTGCACGGTGGCCGGGAAAACGCCTGCATTGTGTTGTTTATAGGTAAGAAGTTGGTGAGAGTTCTTTGTTGTTGAACCATGACAAGTGTGTGAGCAGAAATTTGGGTTGATTTTATTCAGTCTTATTCCAAATCTCAATTTTGCATATTCCTCCATCTGTGCCATCAAAATCAGTTTCGCCGTGAGGATGTTTGGTTTTGAGCAGCTGGGCCTCAAAACTTGGTGCACCCAACTTGTGTGGACACTCTAAAATAATTGGATAGGTCGTGTTGGGCCCGGGGTCGTGGTGTTAAAAATGAATTTGACTTTATGTGGGTGAGCAATTGGCCCGTAATCCGCATATTTAACCGGGACCAACCTTTCTTTTGCGGATGGATGTCCGGACCGTTCGTTAATGGGTTGGATGCGGATAGAATTTTTGAAATCTAGTGGACTACGGATTGGGTCTCGGATGCAATCTTGAAAATCCGTTGGACATCCATATCTGTTAAATTAAGGGCATTTATGTAGTTCTAGAAATATTATGGATCATTTATGAATTAAGGTGTTTGCTTGGGGTGTTGTACATGACATTTTTATATTTGTATACATGTATATGATATGTAGGTTTTATAAGGAGTCATTTGTGTGTTGGCTTTATTTTCTTAACTGTAAGTTTTAACTAAAACAAATCCATTGGATTATCCGCATCCAATCCGTTCATCCGTGCATCCATTGGATGCAAATCCGTTGGATCTGGATTGGATGCGGATGCCAAATTTTAAATCCGTAGTGTATTGGATTCGATGCGGATGAGGTGAAAACCGGTTCATACCGGCCCATGCTCACCCCTATCTGTGGGTGGATGGATTTTCTCTTTTTTTTTTCTTTTTTTTTTTATACCTTACAGCTAGTCCCACCCATTTGAGCAAACCTAGTAAGCTGGACAAGCTAGCCCCATTACTAATCTAACTTCCGATCAATCAACAAGATCCGATCTGTCTTTTTTTTTTTTTTTTTGATAAGTAAAAGATTTTCATTAAGAGAAATTATACCTGCGCAGTGAGAAAGTTTGGGGTATAAAAAAAAACCATTCACCATTGCCTCTTAAAGTTATACAGTATTTGGCCAAAGTATCATCCATATTTGTGAAGCTTCGTTTAGAAATTCAAATCTGATAAAACTAAACGAACTTATGACAGACTTACGGTCGTCAAGAGCAGAGTTGTTAAACCAACATATCTGGTTGTTATTATTGTTTAAGTAATTTAAGACTAATTTCGCATCACTAATGAGACAGACTTTATCTTTTCCTTTCCATCTTGCCCATAGAACAACCTCTTGTATTGCCAAACTTTGGCTTCTCTGCGTTTACGTTATGCACGAGATGGTTTTGCACCCAAGATAGTTACCTGCATTATCATTCATGATAATAAGACCAATACCCAAAAATTTAGTACTCCTATCAAAAGATGCATCAGAGTATACAATAATGCAATCCTAGGGGTAAATTACTAGTTGCGTTGCAAAATCAAATCCAGTTGGTGGAGTAGAAGTTAAAACTGGTTGGGTTTCCTCATTATTCAAATACTGTTCAGTTTTTATCACTAACTTCATGGCAATTCTGAAAGTAGAATGGTGATTCAGAGCTTTATGCTGAAATATAAAAGAGCATTTATCCCTCCAGATACATCAGGCTATTGTGAACACACTAACAGCTTTATCTTTAATGTAACATCATTTAACCACTTTGAGACCCAATCTACCATGCTAATGTTCATGGTTGAATCCTGAAGAATTTGACTCTATAGGGAGTAAGAGACCACACTGCTTGAGCAAAAGGACAATGGAGGATAAGATGTTCTGCGGACTCATAAGTATTTAAGTTGCACATATCACACTTCTTATCTTCACCATGACTAAATCTAAATATATTTGTCTTAACATGTAGAATTCCTTCATGACATTTCCATATGAATAGTTGAACTTTAGGAAGAACTTTCTAACTTCCACAAGGATTTGTAAGTTGGGTTTACAAAATTAGGGTGCCTTCAATCTGTTTATCCATAGAAGAATTTAATGAATATGAGTGATCCAACCTTCCCTAATAATCGATCCCCCTATCTCTCGCTCCGCACTATGATTACGAAGAGGATGCCTTCACTGCTTGTACTAGAACGGTTGTCAGCGGGTGAAGTTTGTTGCATTTTGGTGTTAATACACGTAACGTGATGACTTGTGCTCTTCTCCAATGACAGATCCAGAATTTTTTGGCTAGGAGAGGACAAATGAAGATAACAAGAAAAATACCACTATACAAACTGGCGGCTGTCCCTTCAAATTTTCTGTTGTTTTTTGTAACACAAAATGTAAAATCATATAATATTATGATATTTTAGTTTGTTTCTATAAATATTTGATACTTATAACAAAAAATATTGTTCAAACCTATTTTTAGGACATTTGTAAAACTTATTATAATATAGACCTTTTAAAGCAATTTAAAAAAATTAATTGGAGGAAAAAATACATCATAATCTTAAAATACTATTAATAGATGAGTAATTTTGAGATTCTAGAAATTCTGATTCATGCCTAGTTGTCAAGTAGCTCCCTCACTGCCCTTCTTATTGTAGTCACATCTTTTCCAAATCGTGCCATTTCTAACGCAGTCTGAAAATGCGGGGGTACTACACCACGCCCAACTTTGTCGTTCGGCAATCTGTATGGACTAAACCTTAATAATATTCCGAGTAAAACTCAATCAAAGAATAATACTAAAAAGTTTATCTCTTTTTCTCAAATCAATCAGCAAATCAAACAGATAGAAATCTATGAGCCTGATTGATGTGAAAAATACTTGACCGTTATCCAAGGTCAATCAAAATCCTATCCAACAAATAAGGTCGGATTTATCAACAATGATTGATTAACGTACAACCTGTGATATTTCAATTATAAAGATAAGCAATATAATGCGGAAAAGAAATAACTTAGACACCAGATATTTTGTTAAAGAGGAAATCGCAGATGTAGAAAAACCCTGGGACGTAGTCCAGAATAAACACACAACGATTATAAGTTGTTACACAATTTCCTACTACCTATCCGAACTAGATGTAATACACCTTCAGTTGTATTCAAGCACTTGTAGAACTTCTAGAGAACACCGATTCTCTTTAGGGAATTCTTCTCGTAAATCTTCTGCGAGAACATAAATTCTCTTTAGAATCTATTCTCGAAAATCTTCTGGCTGAACACAGTTCTCTTTAGAATCACTCTCAAAAATCTTCTAGCAGAATGTTAGTTCTCTTTAGAAGATGTACCAACACCGTTGATACTTTTCGATATTTTGTTTTCACAAAACACCGATTCGATTTCCCTTTAGATGTAAATCAAGGTTTTGGAAATCTTGTGTTTGTTTTGAGAGAAACAATTACTAGGTAAAAGTAATATCAAAACAAACTTGTAGATTAGGGTTTATCATACTCTTCAAAAAATGGAAGAGAAACCTAATTATTCTACAACAAGAACAACTAGAATAAATCTAGAGATGTCTTGTTTAAAAGTTCTTAAGGATTTTTACGAGATACCTTAATCGAAGTTTTCTTTCTAGTTACATTTCTCCCAACTAGTGTTGGTATACGATCGGAATCAAATCTATCAAAACCTAGGGTTTATGATCAACAACTCTTGAATGGTCTTATATTAGAAGAGAAGACCTTAGAATAGACAAGAAGTGAAAAACCTAGATTACAAGTTGTGCAACAATCACGAAGATTATTATCAACTCGGCTTTGTGATCCCCAATACAAAAATTTTATCTCACTCTTCTTCACGAAGAACAGAAGACATGGAAAACAACCTTATGAAGCTTACACCAATTTTCCAAAGGGGATAAAAAAGGTTTATCATTCACGAACCCTTTATTTATAGTGAACAAGTTAGCTTGAAAGCTAAGCAAAACTATTTTCCTTTTTCAAGACTCTCTAATTTTGGAGTCTTTCTAAGTTACAACTCTTGCAAAAATAATTAAATAAATAATTAATTTAACAAATGTTGTATTTATGTGAATAAATAACAATTTATATTAGGAAGGAATTAAAAGATATCACAAACACTTTAATATGGTAATCAAATATGTTTGGAGTAATAGCTATCTTGCCTTCCTTAGGATCACCATTTGACTTTGTCATCCTTGATCCCCTTGTTTTCTTAACGTCCTCTAGATTCTCGAGTACCTCACCAAGCTTTATCTAGTGAAAACCATAAACCACAGACATTAACCCTAAAAACTAACCTTGCTCGTGATGCCAACTTGATACGTATTGATCTACCGTACCTAGGTAACTATTACTATATATAAAAGCGGAATTCAGAATAATAATAGACAGAAGCTTAGAAAACAGAACACAAGTAGTAATTCGAAGAAAATATCTTCTCTAGATTATGAACAAGAAAACGATTACAATTCTCTATTTGTTACGCTCACAATCTTATCTAAGCGAGTGGATTAACCTTAAACTATTTGCTAAGCTTGCACAAGTTGTCCCAAGCTTTCTCTAGGTTTTATGTGCCTAGATTTCTGTAGGTGCATCTATATCAATAACACACTAACAAGATGTGTTAAGTTATGAGCTAAACATCCCTATTTATAGGCTTGGTTTGGTTTCCAAAACTTCTTAGGAATTTATTTCCTTTTGTAGGACTAATTCCCTTTCTATGTATATATATTACCTAAACTAAGAATACTACTCAAAACAATACTCATTCCTAAACAAGGAATCCTTCCTAATATGATTATATCCTCAATTTGTCTTGAGGATCACTACTTCCAAGGGAAGGAAGATACACATGTATCATACGCCCCCCTCAAGAACTTGAACTCCTGTGAAAGTTATATTTGTATGTTAGGGAACTCGTGAGTTCCTTTCACCCTGCTGAACCATCTCTCCTTGCCTGGAACTTGACCTTGACATCTACTTAGGAAAGTCTCGTTCTCTTCCTTGCGTGTCTTTGTTTAATGTTCTTCGCTCCATATTCCAATCTTCTTGAGTGATTCTTCTCTATCAAACCACAAGTCTTCCACATATGGCACGATCATCTTGTCATCTCCATCATCATCTAGTAATGGTGGTTCAAACATATAACCTTCTTAGGTCTTCTTCTTGTTGTTTGGTAATGTATTCAAACTAACTCTCTCTAAACCTCCTTAAGAGAACGGATCACAAGTAAATTAATTTTGTACTAGCATTCACCAAAAACGCTTAACTTTGAGTGGTTGTAATCAAACTTGCTCCCTCAAGAGGAGAGTCAATAGTTCGTATTACAAAAGCTTTCCCGTCTTTAGTAAAGGTATACTTCTGCTCCCTCCTATGTAAAACCGCATCTTGATCCCACAAGTAAGGACTACCAAGTACAACTTGACAAACATCCAATGGAACCACGTCGCATGTAACCTCGTTAATGTATGAATCATCAACAGAAAACTTGAATTGCACTGTTCTAAAACTTGTAGCCCACCTTCCTTTTGAAGCCACCCTAAAGGATAGGGTTTCGGATATTTAGAAGTCTTCAAACCCAACTTCTGTACCAAAGAATTTGAAAGTAAATTCTTCTGACTACCCGGGTCAATAACAACATTTATTAGTGTTGTCTTACCCTACATCTTAACAGTAAAGAGTTGTTCCCTAGGATCGTCTTTTGTAAGTTTTTCTACGCCACCTGCCATTAGAGAGAGCTCTTGATTAGGTTTTGTTAGTCCTTGGACTTCTTTTGGAACTTGTGCGACAAGTGTTGCCATCATGGCTTCTTTCTTCCGCAACCCTTTTGGTTTTAGATTAGGATACTTCATCCAACACTTTTCAACAACATGCCTTGTTTGTTTGCAATGAGTGCAAGCTAAACCTTCTTAGTCTTTATACTTCCCTTTCTCTTTGCTCATTTCATCTCCTTTAGCGACGAAACTTCTAGAATTCCCCTTGACTTTTCCCTCAAAATCAGTTTTCTTAAGCCTGCCTTCAATGATATTAGCTTTTATACTTGCTTCGGAGATAGTATCCACCGAAAACATCTTCAACTCCTTCCGTATATACTCATGGAACCCGGAAATATATTTCATATATATAACATAATCTCCCAAGTCTAAATCCAAAATTATAGCTTGATTCTGAAATTCCGACGTATATTCTTGCACGGTTTGGTTGTAGGTCTACTTCAAGTTGTACCACTTGAACTATCTCTCCTCAAGGTAGCCAACCGGATAAAACTGTTTCCTTACAACTGCCTTGAATGTTTTCCACGACAGTACTCCCTTACATAGGTTTTGTCTTTGATAAGCTTTTCACCAGGTTAGAGCATGCTTTGTAGCTTCAATGTCAGCGAAGCAATCTTTCCCTTTGAACCATATTCAAAAAAAGAAAATACGTCTCTAGGCGTTCAATCCAATCATCCAATTTTTCTACATCGACACTCCCATCATAAAAGTGGAATATCAACACGAAAATCAATTTTGATTCTTACCATGAGGTTTGGAACTTTTTAATAAGCTCGCTTTTCTTCTTTTTTCATCCTCGTCCTCTTCTTCTTCTTCTTCTTCTTCTTCTTCTTCTTCTTCTTCTTCTTCTTCTTCTTCTTCTTCTTCTTCTTCTTCTTGCGAATCATCTTTTTCCGAAGCCCGGAGGTGAAGGTGTCTTTGTTTTTCTTAGCCCCGGCTTTATTATAGGAACGAATACATTAACTTAGTTCTGAAGGGTAACTTGAATTGACTACATATCATCTGCAATGAGCGTAGCCACCTTTTCCTCCATAGTTTGTGGTTCGCCTTCCTTAGGATCACCATTTGACTTTGTCATCCTTGATCCCCTTGTTTTCTTAACGTCCTCTAGCTTCTCGATTACCTTACCAAGCTTTATGTAAAGAGATCTAGTGAAAACCATAAACCACGAGGATTAAACTTAAAAAACTAACCTTTTGCTCGTGATGCCAACTTGATACGTATTGATCTCTATACCTTGATAACTATTACTATACAGGCGGAATTCAGAATAATAATAGAGGAGAAGCTTAGAAAAAAAAACACAAGTAGTAATTCGAAGAAAATATCTTCTCTAGATTATGAACAAGAAAATGATTACAATTTTCTCTTTGTTACGCTCACAATCTTCTCTAAACAGTGGATTAAACTTAAACTGTTTTCTAAGCTTGCACAAGTTTTGTCCCCAAGCTTTCTATAGGTTTTCTGTGCCTAGATTTCTATAGGTGCGTATATATCAAGAAAACACTAACTAGATGTGTTTAGTTATGAGCTAAACATCCCTATTTATAGGCTTGGTTTGGTTTCCCAAACCTCTTAGGAATATATTTCCTTTTGTAGGACTAATTCCTTTCTAGGTATATTACCTAAACTAAAAATCTTTTGCTCAAAACAATACTCCTTCCCTAAACTAGAATTTATCCTAAAACAAGGAATCCTTCCTAATATGATTCTATCCTCAATTCGTCTTGAGGATCACTAGTTCCCAGGGAAAGGAAGATACACATGTATCATGTCCTTTAGCTTGACATGTAATATGAGGTGTCCCATGTAGCTATGAGGTGTCCTCCAACTCATGATGGAAAGGTTGGAGTGACATGTGGCAAGCATGACTAGGACTCACTTCTAGGATCATATCATATATCTTTTATAAAGAAAAACTCGTTTTTATCTATCATTAAGTAATGTGAGGAAACAAAAGTTGATAATAAGTCGTGAAAGGTTAAGTGTCTTGTGTGTTCTATCTCCTTATACTACAATCTGTTTATATGAATCATATGTAGTGTTCTTGCTATATATGGTGCCAGTTTTTAGCATTGTTAAGTATCTTAATACTAGTGTTAAGTTCTGTTTTTGGCATATGGTTGTTCTATATCATGTTCAAGTCTTATAAGTTATAGATAAGGTGTTGAAATTCCAACACAAACTTCCCAGGATCAAGGTTCACTTTCATATCAAAATCACAAATATCACATGGGAAAGATGAACAACAAAATCACAAATATCCCATGGGAAAGATTAACACGAAAATATCATATGGGAAAGATTAACAAAAAAATCACAAATATCACATGGGAAAGATTAAAAGGAAAATTGTTATTTTTTAGTTTTCAATTTTTAGTTGTAAATTTGTTTATAAGTAAAAACTTGTACATATACGTTAACTGAAAATAAAGCATATATTAATATTATTAGTTGACAAAATCCATGGATGATCGTGATTCAATTTCATCCAAGTATGTTGGGTCAAAGTTCTATAGTGTTAAAAAGAAAAACTCTTAATTGCAAATTTTAAACCAATATCTTAACCATATTCTTACTCAATATAATTATCCGATATATGATGATATTTTCTCTTTCGGGTTCCAGGTGTTATATATGTAGTTTTGTTAGTTTGATGTTTGATTCGTGTTTTGAGAATCTAGGGTTTGATTAATTTATGGGTTTTAGCGGATTTGTGTTTAGGCTTAGTTTTCTAATGATGAATGGTCTTTTGTTACGTAGAAATCCTAATATAGTGAGATGATTTCTTTGAACTTCAATCTGCAGTACTATCGATGATGGAAATGTTACTAAGTATAATATTGTATACTTTGATTTAATTTTCGTAGGTCACAAGTAGCGTTTGGGCTGGGTGAGGCGACTTACTGCATATTGGCATTCTTGTGGGAAACTACGGATATGCTGCTCCTGAGTATCTAGCCAGAGGTACTTTTAACTTCCCTTTGGGTTTTCATTATAAATTGGATGTTTGTTTTAGGTTTATCACATAATAAGCACAGAAGAAATTTTCCAGATTTGAAGTTTGCAAGATTTTAGAGTTACCAAATCAATTATATTTTTTCGTTGTCTTTGTGTTTAATCAATGTTATTTATACGTTATGATACTTTAGGAAAATTGGTAGTGTATCTTTTTTCTAATGCGCTCTCTTTCTCTATATTTGTGAAGGTCATCTTACTGCAAGGAGCGGCATATAAAACATCGGGGTTGGTTACTTAGAAATTATATCTGGTCAAAAATCAATAGACAAGAACCGGCCAGCTTGACAATGTGATTGAATGGGCAAAGCCTTATCTGTCCAGCAAACATAGGATTCTACATATTATAGATACCCGACTTGATGGTCAATACACACATGAAGAAGCTTTAAAGGCAGCTAAACTTGCTATACAATGTCTATCAGTGGATCCCAAGTACAGACCAACCATGGAAGAAGTCGTAGCTTCACTAGAAGGGCTTCAGGATTCCATAGGTAATGCAAGAACCAATCACAGTTGAAATTCGGGTAACCGATGGTAGATTGGATGTCTTACTTGTTTATCGGCCGAGTTTTTTTTTTTCATTTTTTTTTTTTGAACTTGTACATGTATGCTAGAGTTCCTTATTGTTTTTCCATCTATTCTAGCCCAGGATTTGATTAGAGTTTCATTAAAAAAATTACGACACTCGTTACTTTGAAACTGAGTCGATAGTTTTAGTTATGTCATGGGTTTAATATTTTAGGGGTCCTGCATTTCAATATACCGACAATTTCAATTTACGTCTTACAGTGTCAAAAATATGAAATTACATTACCCATCAAACGAGATATTCTTGTGCAGGTGTAGCACGTGTTCCAGATTATTCATCCCGCGTTGATTCAGCTTTAGTATTTAAGCCTTACAATCTTGCTAATCTTCTTTATGTGTAAAGATTGTTATCTTGTTTCTATTATAGACTCTTTCATTTTATCCGTCCAATTCTCCTGTTATATGCTAATAGGTAGAAATATTTGTTCATCTTCTATAGTTGGTATTCAACAATTTTGGCAGTGTGGCTTTGGTTGTCGCTAATGATGTTTTCATGTACACTTCAGATTAGATAAATAAGAGACAGTTGGGCTAGACATTTCATCAACACACGACGAGCATATGATAAAAAACCGCATTTGATTTACAAATTAGGAAGTTTGATTGACAGTATTGGTAAGAACATATAATTGGTATTCCATCATTCCTATCCAGACGATTCTATAAGAACCACGCTTTATGACTTACCCCACAGATGGAAGTTCTTAATCATATTTATCAAATATTCCTTAAGTACATTAGGATTCCCCAAGTATGACTTCACAAGGTGAACCAACCACGATCCCAATATTTTCGCCAAATCTCCAACGTACTTATTATTATTGAAATGTGGATGCCAATGAAGATCAATAAAAGACGGAGCTTAATAATTTTTATTGGATAAATCAACAAATGGAGGATTTTCCCATGAAAACGGCTCAGAAAATGGCAGATGAATACCATCCTTGGATTCAGTCCATCTGTAAATCCTTATAGTTGTGTAAATTCTGGCAGTACTTCTAAGACCAATTCATCATGGCACGACAATATGGCGGTGCGGCCAGAACCACATTTGTGCCTATTTTCAACCTCAAGTATTTCAACCAGATTCAAGACGATTTTCTGCATCATTCCCGACTTGGGACAAGAATGAAGATTATTATCCCGCTGCATCATAAAGCAACCTCGTATATGTTTATACCAACCATCACTTGTGGTTTACAACCACCTATTTCTGCTTTTAATCATTAAGAAGGTATAGGTCAATTAACAAATTTGTCGGAAAGTGGGAATATTCTAGGTCTTGGAGAATGTAATCAAGGCGAAGAAGGCAGTGATGACCAACATTAGAAGAGCTTTTATTTACTTGCTACTAATATAAATTTAATATTAATTTTAGTTAACAAAAATTACTGCTTTATCTTTAAATCAAATTACATATGTTTTACATTGAGAATATTGCATTTATCTTCTAGTTAGAAATGACATTCAATTTACTCACTCAATTGACCACTCAAAAGAGTTGTAATTGACATGTTCATTGAGAAGTACTTGGTGGACAACATCCAACTAAGGGGTCTTGAATTTTTTGAACACCTTAAGGATTTCGAAACAACCTTCAAAACGGAAAATCATATTTTTGAATCTTTTCCTTTCCTTTAAAGATCTTTTTACAAACTCAGCATCAATTTCACCCCTCACACTAAATAGATTGACTTACATGGTTAAAGCTACAAAGTCACTGCACCTTACTATCACGACAACTCGTGTTACGGGTGTCACTGCAGAGCTTCTTGTAAGTATTCTATCAGAAGGCACAGTTGGTATTTATGCTCCGACAAGTTGAGTTTGTAACACATAGTTGTGCAAATACCTAAATCTTCTTATCGAGTATACTGAGCTCAACGAACTTACAAGGGTCGAGATATCTTTCAACAAATTATATTGAAATTGAAAATCGAGTTTGCTACTCTATATTGGAGAGGCTCGTCGTCTATCATTGACTTTTCCACGTAAGAGTTTTTTCCTAGAAGAATTTATCGAGATAAGAATTTGTATCACTCTAGGCCATTGACGGGCCTAGAAGGGGCTAAACCAGGCGATAACCGGTCCTTGATTTTATAAATACAAAAGTGAGGCTTCAAAAAAAAAAAATTCATGTAAGTTACATATTAACCTAATCATTATCATGAACTAGCCAACTTTTATTAGTCAAATCATTTTTCATGACCATGTAGGTACCACATATCCACACGAAATTGTTATCTAATCTTTACTTATATATATAAATGTATGCTTCAAAAAAAAAAAAAAAAAACAAACAAACAAACAAACAAAATAGCCCATCTATTTCTAACACCTAATGGAACTTATAGGAGATAACATAAAAAAGTAAAAACTTGGGAAAAAGAAAAAAGTAGAAACTACCATATAGTCCTAGAAAAAATATAATTGAGTTAGTCATGTTGACCTAGTTAAGTGTCTATTTGGTCCTTTTCTTAAATATATATTCTTGTTTGGTCCTAGGGTGGGCAATTCCACACGGGATGACGTTACCAATGATGTTATATTTTTTTAATAGTGGCAGCAATACCAATTTTTTCTCTTTTTTCTTTCTATTAATGAAAATAAATAAATAAAAACTGAAATATCTTTTGAACCATATGTCCAAAATGATAAATTTTATATATCCTAAAATCCCTTGTGAGAGATTTTCAACGAGTACCATTGTGATATATTTTGGAGCTTTTGATTTTTACCTTATCATTTAGCTAAAAATTAAATATAAACTGAACTATTATACGAGTTCATTCTACAAGATGAACTACTTTAATGAACTACTATACTAGCTAGTTGATAAGCACGTAAATGCTACATTTTATACCCATATTTATATTAGCTAGGACTTGATATTTTGGCTAACAACACTATTTTGATGCTTTTATAGAAAGTACAAGTGAATTCGGCATCCGGAAAAATAACGACTAGATGTGAAACGAGGTTGGCCTGGTATTTCCATGTATCAGCAACGACATTGACACAATGTAGCTGGCCTGGTATCTCCACATATATCAGCAGCATAGAATTATTTCACGGCCGAGGCACAAACGCAGCAAAGGAATGTCAAAGAAATATTAGTGGGGCAGGTGGCTTCCACTAAGGCTAAGAGACTATGAGAAAGTGGGAGACGTGACTAGCTTCTTAACTACATATCATTTCATCACTCTCTTTCAAGCAGCAGCTACAAGCGAGAGGTCTTTTTTTATCAACAACACTCCATACTTGGCCGAGAATAAAGGCGATCATGACTGCATGCTTGGTGTTAGAAAGGACAAGACACGGACATGAACGTGATTCGATCGGTTGGAGTTTTCCTTATGAACCAAGTTTCGGTTTTGAAGTTGTATCCATGACGTAGGTGATGAAGAAAAGTGGTTCAAGATGGTTTTGGTTCGAGATGACCGAAATTGGGTCGGAGTAACGAACAAATGCGAGAGAAGAATGGTTTGATGCCCTTGGTAGTAAATGAGCATTGGCTAGATGGATTCGGAGTCTCTTGTGGTGCAATTTGGAAGATCAAGTGGTGATGATGGCACGAGTTTGGCTTGCCGGTATGACTTGATTCTGAAGTGTTGATGTTGAGTCATGATTCGAAAGTTCCAAAGATATTGAGTCCGTTTGTGATATTCTCGTGAGAATGATGTTGAATCTGTTCTTTGGGATTGATATTAAAGAAGATGGAGTTGTGATAATGGAGTTCTTTGATATTGCGGTAGCTCGATTCGAGTGGAAGAAAGTAACGGTGGTTGTTAAGCGTCTCGGTGATGGGGACCTTAGCGAGTTGATGTCGATGGTGGTGGTTGTTACCGGAGTTCTTGAGTTAGACGGACCAGATGATGGAGTTAGGAGTTTGTCTTGGATGATGGACGAGCAAATCTGGGTTGGCTGAACTTGTCCGGGTGATGTTGCAGCTGGAGGAGGCTGGAGCAAAGAAAGGAAGAAGAGTTGTTGCTGTCAGGTTGCCTTAAAGATGACGATGACTGGAATTGGTGCTTGATGTGAATTGTGTTCGTCAGTGCAACAGATGGAGAATAAGATATTTCGTATAGCTTGGTATTTATTTGATTATGTGATTTTCTTGATTATTTATGCTTTTGAATTGATATTTCTTGCTTCGGGCCCTAGACGTGGTATGCAAGGATAGATAGGTAATGCTTTAGGATCGCTACTTACGAGCGAAGGAAGTTACAAATGGAGGCGTATTTTAGAATTTAACATACCATTTTCCGAGACATGAGATTGATTTCGATATTTTCTTGAGTGATAAATAGAAATTAGTAGAGTTTTATATGATTGAACAAGTGGAAATCGAAGACCCTAATAACCCATTCCCACTTCGTTTATTATCACGATTATTTGTTATTTTGTTTTGTTCCGAAATTCTGAAAATCATCTAAACATATTCAATTTGGTTACTTAGTTTTTGGTATTAGTTGGTAGAGTATTTCACACTCCTCGTGGGAACGACCTGTACTTGCCATTGTCTACTAGTTAGACACTGTGCACTTGCAGTAATATTATTGTAGGTTCCGAGCCTATCACTAGTTCATTCTAAAAAGTGAACTGTTTGAATAAAATATCATGTGAATTTATTCTACAGAATGAACTCTTAGTATCAAGTAACATACGAGTTCATTCTACAAATGAACTATCATACGACTTCATTCTACAAAATGAACTGGTACCATATGAAATACCATTAGGACTTTATTCAAGAATACGAACACCTATCACGAGTTCATCCTACAAGATGGATTTTCATTTCTGATTCATTTTATAATATGAACTACCATAATGAACACCTATTACGAGTTTATTCTATAATATGAACTACCATTCTTAATTATCATTATAAGTTCATTTTAGAACATGAATTGTTAATCCTAAAATATGAACAACCATTATGAGTTCACTCGACAATAAGAACATCTATCACGACTTCATTCTACAATATAAATAATGAACTACTGTTAGAGTATTGCTCGGTTGAACCCACAAGTTTTCCTATCTCAAGCTTGTTGTCAATTTTTGGTAATCAAAAATATATCTTCATTTCTAGTCTACTAATTCAAGGTTCGGATATGTTAGAATTGTAGTTGAGTATCAGAGATCACCCTTGAAGACTGAAGATCGAAAGACATTTGGAGAACTTCTATATCAGGCATATATGTGAAGACCGAACCATTTTATTTTACTCACTATACCATTATTCTATCTATTGAGACTATGTCATATGACTTATAGTATAATTAAAAAGAAGAAGTTTCGAGTCAAGCTTCTCTTGTGAAAAATTTGAAATATGATTTAGCGATTAAAAGTTCAAAGGTCCTTAATAACAATATTAGTTCTATGAATTAATTTGTGCATCAATTGAAATTGATTAATTATACCACTTGGGAATGTTTCAAACATCATAAAATAGAAATATGAACTTCTTGATATTTTCACTCATGGTAGGTTGGCCGAACCAGTTCGCAAACCATAGATATCTCGAGATACATAAATACGGGAAGGTGAGAACATTAAGCAAACCGCAAGTTCCGTTGGAAACAATTCCAAGTTCTATCTATGACGTCCCAAAAAAATCCTCTTTAGCGAGAGATAAAATTATCTCTCGATTGTATGATCAACTCCAGCATGAACCGGAAGAATTGACATGAAAACAAAAATTTAAAATTTCATTACCATTGTTGAGTAAGTCGGCATGGCGTTCATCATGCGAGGGTGCCGACTGTTGTATCCGACATGCTCTTCATCATGGCGACAATACCGACTGTTAGTGTCGGCATGCCTTCATCATGGGGACAGAACCGACGGATTATGTCGACATGGTCTTCATATGTAATATACTGCAGATAATTGCGGAGCGATCGGCCTTCATAATACCGACAATGCCGACTTTGCTTCTAATTTAAATCAAGTTATAGATCAATCAAAAACCTAAGTAAATGAACATAAAACGATAAAAAAACTTTAGTCTATGCTAATCTTAGGTTCTAAATTTAAATTTTATGTTTATATTAGGTTTTATGAAACCTAACCTAACATGGAAGAAAGAGGAACGGGTAAAGAAGAGAAGAGGGATATCGAAAATGATTCTCCCCGTTCCAATTTATTTGACGTTGTAGAGTTTATCACGGAGATTAAGAAATATCGAAAGAGGGTAAAATCTTTCCAATAATACCCATATTAATTCCTACTTAAAGAGTTAAATAGCCTAGTTTTGTGTTTCTAGATTCTAGGAAAGTTATCAATCCCATAACAATTTACTTGGGATGTACTACCATATATTCAAGATTGAGTATATATCCTCCATGTGGTATATTTAAAAATTAAAGTAATTTTTGTGTTGATTACGATGAGTATTAATTCTCTGGTGTGATTCCAAAGGAGTAAATTAGTGAGAATTGGGGAAAAATACTAAAACTATCATCTAATTTGAAACACAAAAAGAAACCCTAAAAAAGCAAGTAAATTGGAGCGGAGGAGTATTTGTTATTAAATGTATATTTTTATTTAGGTGGAAGGGTAGTATAGTACTTTTGCCACTAAAAACACTCCTTAATGGGACTCTAAGGATGGGAATATTAATTAATACAATTATATGCCCCAATCATTTTGCACATCCCCAATAGGGCATTCAAATAATAAGGCATCATCTATAGACGTTGCAAAATTGATTGATGGGATGTGTTAATACAAAGATATTACCATTCCTATCGTAAAAGTATCAGAAGAAGAAAAAACCCATCTCGGTTATTTTAATGTACTCCAAATTCTAGTGAATCTAAAGTGGACTAATTGATTATATTTTAACATGTAGAAAATTTTTATTTTAAAAGGATGGAACACAAGCAGGAAATTGTTGTTGCACTGACTTCAAGGTATTTTGATTTTTTTCAACAAATATTTGAAACCTTTCTAAATAGTTTGACGAGTGTAATAGGTCAAGGAAATATATCATCATGATACAATGAATCCCTTACAACGTAATTGAATTCAATATTTTGACTCCTTTAGTTCCAACAAGAATAATACAGAGTTAAAGTTTCTAATGATGGTTAAAAAGAAAAAGAAACATAGAGTTTTGATAACTTAGGTTGAATTTACTGTTGACCCAAGTTGAACACCACTCATTGTGTTTATTACTTAATGATTGCTCCACTGATAAGAATCATATTGACTCTTGGTTTTCGAGGTCACGGGTATTCATCAAATTTCAATGATTTTTCTACACCTGTACATATCTGCTATGTAGTTTCGAGTTGGCTGCAAAAACACACAAGTCATTAAAGGTTCACATATTTTTCTTTTTCTTTTCTTGTTACTCGATTCATTTTTTTCTTTTCTTTATAACCAAGAGTAACTAGAAAATAATTATGGGAACCAATGATATAACTTTCTTTTTTCTAAAATTTATATTTCAAGATAATATTATGTAGGCAAACTTCTTCTTCTTTTGCATGTGAGCACCAACTATGGGTACAACCTCCCCATGATCAAGGTTCACTTTTATATTAACATCACAAAGATCACAAAGAAAAGATTAACAAGAAAACTGTTACTTTTTTGTTTTCAGCTTTTGGCTGTAAAATTATTTATAGGTAAAAATTTGTACACATTCGTTAACTAATAATAAAGCATGTATAATTAGTTGAAAAAAAACCAACTATGGACGATTGTGATCTAATTTTTTTGTTCGAAGGAGAAGAATTTATTAGATTGGGGAATTTACAGATTAGCTACCAATAGTAGCTTGAAGTAGAAAAATACAAAATAGATTACACAAATATTGCTGCCTAGTTATTATGAACTGAATGTACCAAGTTCAGATGAACCCTTTTACTTGCCGCTACAACCAAATTAAGCACCAAAGATTTTGCATCAATGATCAGATCCAAATCTGTTTTGAAGGTGTGGTCTTTCTCAAATATGTTAGGTCAAATATGATGCCCTGTAAGAGGTCACCAACGCGACGTTACAAAGTATGTATGATGTTTTAGAATTTAGGGAATGGGTCGGTCAGAAATGATTGAAGGAGTTCAAATTCTTCATAGTGTCGTCCAGTTAAACGCCGATTATCTTTCTTGAGGCAGAATAAACCGACGGAGTGAACTACGATATACACCTTGGCCAACAGGTGGATGGCATGCAACTAGATGAGCATATGGTTCGTTAAATTAAAAATATGGACACTAATGCTAGTGCAATATACAAATTTAAAAGGGCATGTTTCTTTTATAATCATACATATGCCAACATCAAATTAACATTTGTGTTTCTGTCAATGATTTATTTTATTTGGATTTGCGTTTTGTATTGATAACTCTGCTCCCAACAGGGTAGAGTCAATTTTTAACTAGAGCAGAAATATAGTAAAGTGTGGTTGGATGATTAACACTGTGGAGTGCATAAATTAAGAAAAACAAAGAAACATATATATTAACAATAAACATCAATATATGTGATTAATGTGATGATGTTCTTTTCATTTCAAAATGTAAAAGTACTACATATAAATCTTGTAATCTTGTAGTGGAAATGAAGGGAAAGACAAAGAGACGGAGAGTTTCTATTGATTAGCATCAACCTTATTACATAGCTACGGTATCCTTTATATACATGGAAAGGTAAACACTAACTATATAGATGGGCCGTACATCTATGGGCTGAGGGACCTACCCCCCCTTGTGCGGTCAATAGAACTTCATATGAAGTGATTCACCTATAGTGCTTTGAATGTAGTTCTTCAAATGTCGTCCTCTCCTTGATGACTTACTTGGCAAAATCAATTGCCTCATTAAAACTTTGACAAGGAAAAACCCAGTGGGATAAAACCTTAGTAAAATCTTCACATGTAGTACTTCACATGTTGTCTCTTACTTTACACTAGTTCATCACATGCAATCGATCTTCCACAGCGATGAGTCTAAGTTAATTGCCTCGTTAAAACTTCGCCAGGGAAACCCAGAGGACAAAACTTGAACTAAATAAAAAGAGTACAATATTAAGCAAACTTAGAACATAGTTGGACTCAAATATGTTGCCTCATTAAAACCTTGACAAGGAAAACCCAGTGGGATAAAACCTTGACGAAGGGAAAAGAGTACAACGTGACAGATGCAAGTAAAGGTGATGCGTTGCAGATGATCACTTTGTTCGGTTGAAGTTGACTAGTTGCTTTACAATTCCTAAGGCATAAAATCCTCGTGGGAAAGACAATAGCCTTAGTTGGGAATTACTTCCGGTGTTTATTGTTGTCTCATTAAAAACCTTGCCGAGTAACAAAACCCTGTGGGAAAAAGCAACCTCGGTGAAGGAAGATAGTTCAACATACCGTTAGATGCTCCCCCTGATGTTAGACAATTTTCATTAGTCTAATGCAATCAAAAGGAGTTTATCACATTTTACTTTGGTGACTTGAATGTTTATAAGACCACATTGTTGATTACGGAAGTTACATTGCTTAACATACTATCACGCTTCATTTATTTGATTCGGATATTTTGATAATATCAACCGCGATCATATGTCTTCAGCATTCAACATACTTGATGTTTTTAGTGTTATCTCACTAAAAACCTTGTCGATAACAAAACCCTTTGGGGAAAACTATTCTCGATCGAAGGGAAAAAGTACAACACATCTTCAATTTAAGTAAAATATGTCGACATCATATCCTTGGATCCTCCCCCGATGTCGGCATTTCCCGCTGATTACTTTCGAGTTGTTCCCAGACAGTTCCTTTAGTCATGTACTTTTTGAAATTGAATATCGGTAATGACTTAGAATAGTCTACCATATCTCCCCACGATTACTTTCGTTGGAAAAGATATTATTTTTCCAACATAATCAACAACCTTTGGATTGCAGTTCCTTTAGCATTCCTTTTTTATGTCTTTGCAGGGATAAAACAAACTCATGTCAATGGTTACTTTTGAGTATATGATTACGTTCATTATACCATTCCAATGACGTTGGGTTGGCGCCTGATCTATATCTAGCTAACAAGTTCACTTTGAGGGTGTAATATTTGGCCGAGTACATTATGTTAAAGTACAACAATGAGTCTATTGCACTTAGATAGAAATTTCATATCCCAACACATCTTCATCATCTTCCTTTAGACGAAATGGTCACTTACTTACATTTGAACCTCGACTAATCATGGGAGTGCTATCGGGATGCATGTCTTTGTTAAATTGCACGACAACTTTAGACATATGGCGGGTGGAATAATATACCACATGCTCGAGTGTTCGGTCGATCTTTCCCCAAATTTTTCATCTCAAATTCGGATTTCAGATAGCTTTTAAGGTCTCTTATTCCATTATGAGTACTTATCATGTTCATACCATCGACATAGATAACTATGATTCTGAATCAGGAACTTATTTAATACTCATAGCACAAAACCTAACTTGTTTATCCCTTACCAATCAAATAGTCACTTAGACGGGTATACCACGTCACTTTGATTGTTTAAATAATAAGTGAGTGTTCGGTATTAGCTTGAAAACACATTCTGGTTTAGAGTCATTCGACTTGGGAAGCAAAAGGCCATCATCCACTTTTGCAAATATTTTATATCTCTTGATTCTTTCAGAGATACATAACAACCACATAAATATGCTGCATTTCAAGTACTTTTGAAATTACCTTAGCTAACTAAGTAGAGGAACGATATAACATTCATTACAAGAGGACAATTCTAGGGCTTTGTGAGAAACCTCGCCTGAAGGAGAGTCTTTATAGTTTCTTCTCATTATGCTTTGTGACAAATTAATCATGTATGTCCAATAGAATTTACACTTGGTTGCTTAGTACTACCACACCAAATACCTATATATTTGTCAAAGAGCCAAGTTCTACCTGGATTGTATAGGCCAAATACGCTCGTCGTTGAAATTAAGCAACAAGGAGCTTATTTCGATCTCATCTTGCTTTATTTCCTTAAGCAAATGTATATGAAATTAATCATCAATATGCTCGCATGATCTTTCCCGGTGACTTGTGCGCATTCTCATAATCCACTTGGGATGTCATTGTTCTCTGGAATCTTTAAACTTTGGAGCGTCCTCCAATTTGATTCATGGACATATTCAAAGACAATATTATGAGATGATTTCTGATGATATAAATAATTTGTGCCTTACTCACCTACTTCCTTTATAGATGAGCATTGATCGAACCTGGTGGTCTCTCCATCTTCCTTTATGGAGCCACGACGTCAACTAGACTTCCACCAAGTGTAGTTGCAAGACCTTAGTCTATGGTGTACCCCATACTCAGGATTTCTAACCTTGCAGGAATATTTGCACCTGGTATGTGTGATCTTGTCACTTTAGCGACATCAGTGTACATTCTAAAAATCGATTATTCTTTGTCACTTCACATTTACATTTGTGTTATACAAGAATCAATATGAGACACAGTTGGAACACACCACGACAATTCCTGTTGTTCCCTTAGAAAATACTTTTTTTTTATCTCCCCCTAAGGACGAGAAGATTGTCTCATTAAAGTGATAACACCTGCAAATGCGCGAGAAGAGATCTTACGCAAGGTTTTAAAATGCGGGTAATTGTTGAGTAAATATCAACAAAATTACTTTATCATTTTCGTGACCCATTATAGTACAATGTGGACTTGTAATGGCACATAAATAGTGCAACCAAAAAATACATAATAACACAAATGTCGGGCTTAAATTCGATTACCAACGAGTACGAGAAAGGTTGACTAATATTGGGTTCTAAAGCGAATTAAGTAAAGATGCGCGCAATATTGCATATCCCCAAAGCAATAAAAGGTAGGTTGGTACGCATAACCTATTCCTTAGACACCATCTAACCTTTGATGGTAGCCTCTTTGAGACAATTGGGTATAAGATGTTCTATATTGATCTTATTAAACATGCAATATTCATCAAGTCCTTTTGATGTAAATTCTCTAGTATTAACAAGGGTGGTGAGCCTTTGTACTTTGCTTTGTTTAATATGTGCTAGGAATTCTATAAAATTAAACGCATCATTTGTTATGAACAATAACTGATTCAATGCGTCGAATCATCCACCAGATCCATAAATCACTTGAATGGTCGGCATTACGCATGGATATATGTACACTAACAACACTTTATTTCTTTGGAGAATGAGTTATTTAGCATTTGCATCTAAGTAAAACATGATGGTCTCAATCATGTTTCACTAAAGAGAGAATTTGTAAGATGAGTGACGTTCTTTCTTACTTTAAAGCACAATGGGAGAGCGTTGCAAATCTAGTAACTTTAGAAATCACTTATTATGATAGATGTCGTAAATTCGCATTCTATTAGTTCATTTTATTATACACTCAAATGAAGTGATGCTCGTGTTAGTACTTTCAAAAACGGAACATCGTGTCACAACCAATGTGCCTTATGGTTATGTCAAAGTCTTTATGAATCAATCCAAATCATTTCATTGTTGGGGTTAATAAGGATTCATTAATTCGGGTTCCATTGATCTACAATTCACTAGATTGACACATTATTTTCTAAGAATATGCTTCCGTCCACATTCATTAGAAATGATTTATAGATGCAATAAAATCCATTCTCACTTTGTAGGCGGACATACGATCTGGTTCAATTAAATAGTCAATTAGCCGGGCAAAGTTCTTGTTGCCATTATAGTTGATGTGAAAATTGGTTGCTACTATGATACACACATTACATTGTATATATCAACACCTATGACAGTGCATTTCCAACTCTTTCATTTATGATGTGAGCTAGAATTACATCTTAGCTTCATCCCATATTCAATTTTGATCTAGGTACTTTGGTGTCATTACTCTTTTGGGAAAAAGTACATTTCCGTCTCATGATATATATGTCCCTTTTCACATGCTTTATATGAGTCATTACGTCTAACCCCTATCACTTCGGGGTTCTTTCCATTTTCAATTTTTGCTACATTTAGCTTAATTTGAGAAATTTCTTTATCTCAAATAGGCCAAGAGAATCTCACTACACATGTCAACCACTTACTTTAGGTTGAATATATTATTAAAAATAATTAATTCTCTTGTTGTCATACTTCAACATATACTGGTTCGTTAGTATTATGGATGAAGTAGAGAAATGGAAATTTTCTGACTCATATCACCTTTTGTGAGTTCTTGCGCAAAAGTTAGAATACATGTAATAGTTGAGCAAGTGGATTACATCCCACGGAACATTCAAGTTTGGGAAGTGTTGATGGTGGATTTTAAACAAAGGGTAAAATCGTAAAACCCCAAATAACCTAATGTCACCGATGACACACTTATTAGAACATTTAATGCATGTAGTCAGTAATTAATACGGGGTATTTTTTCAAATTAGGGTTACAACGAACAAAACCTAATTCCCCTCGTGCCAATGGCAAATCATGCCGACCGCACCTAGCCCAAGCTAATGGCGCCATGCCAAACGCACTATGCCTTGGCCCTAGCTATGCTAGTCACACCAAACGCGCCAAAGCATGCCAACCATGCTAGCCGCACCTCCGTGCCAATGGCAAATCATGCCGACCACACCTAGCCAAGCTAGCCGCGCCGTGCCAAACGCACTCTGCCTTGGCCCTAGCTATGCTAGTCACACCAAACGCGTCAAAGCATGCCAACCATGCTAGCCGCACCTCCGTGCCAATGGAAAATCATGCCAGCCACACCTAGCCCAAGCTAGCCACACCTCTATGCCAATGGCAAATTATGCCAGCCATACCAAACGTGCTGAAACATGCCAACCATGCTAGCCGCACCTCCGTTCCAATGGAAAATTATGCCAGCCATACCAAACGCCGAAGCATGCCAACCATGCTAGCCACACCTCCGTGCCAATGACAAACCATGCCAGCCAAACCTTGCCCGAGCTAGCCGCGCCATTCCAAACACACTCTGCCTTGGCCTTAGCTACACTGGCACACCACGCCAAGCCAAAAACCCTTACCTTGGCCCTAGCCGCGCCATGCCAAAGTAGCGCGCGCACCTAGGCTTGCAAACCATGCAACCTAGGCCAAATTGGCCACGCATGCCATTGGCACATGCCAACACGCTCGGGTAGCTTTTCCTTCCCGGCGCGACCCAAATTGGCCACGCATGCCATTGGCACATGCCAACACGCGCTCGTTGGTAGCTTTTTCTTACCATGGCGCGACCCATATTGGCCACGCATGCCATTGGCACATGCCAACATGCTCGTTGGTAGCTTTTCCTACCCAGTGGCGCGACCCAAATTGGCCACGCATGCCATTTGCACATGCCAACACGCTCGCTGGTAGCTTTTCCTACCCGAGTAGCGACCAAATTGGCCACGCATGCCATTGGCACATGCCAACACGCTCGTGATAGCTTTTCCTACCCGACCCAAATTGGCCACGCATGCCATTGGCACATGCCAACACGCTTTCGGCGGGTAGCTTTTCCTACTAGGCGCGATCCAAATTGGCCACGCATGCCATTGGCACATGCGAACACGCTCGCTGGTAACTTTTCCTAACAGGGCGCGACCCAAATTGGCCACGCATGCCATTGGCACATGCGAACATGCTCACTGGTAGCTTTTCCTACCAGGGCGCGACCTAAATTGGCCACGCATGCCATTGGCACATGCCAACACGCTCGCTGGTAGCTTTTCCTACCAGGACGCAACCAAAGTTGGACACGCATGCCATTGGCACATGCCAACATGCATCGCTGGTAGCTTTTCTTACCAGGACATAGCCCTAATGGCCGCGCGTGCCATTGACACATGCCAAACACGCACGCTAGTAGCCTAACTTGCAAACCGTGCAACCTACCATCAAGGCATTCCGCACACGCCATTAGCACTTTCCATACACGCCACTAGCAGCTCTGGCATTGCCACTTAAACTCAACGTACAACCTACCACCAAAGCATTCCGCACATGCCATTGGCACATGCCACACACGCCACTAGCAGCTCTGGCATTGCCACTTGCACTCAAGGTGCAACCCGCAACAAACGCATTCCGCACATGCCACACGCGTCTCTAGCAGCGCCACTTGCACTCAAGGTGCAACCAACACTCGAGACATCAACACAAACTGGGGGATGCTTTCTAGGGTTTTGGTTTGGCGGTCACAGCATGCAACGTACACTATGCTCACATTAAGAAAGCGTGAATAGGAATAAAGCGGTCAAATAAATGAGGAAATAATGGTGAAAACGTTTTCACCCATAAACACCTTGCGGTTACCACCTCCTCCCATTATTTGACCCTTTACTCTCTTCCTTCATGAGGCCAGGGTACGTTTCAGCCTCGATTTGTATAAATAGGTCTTACCTATTTCCACCAGACAACAGGTCTCGGTCAGGAGAAAAATACAACACTCTCGAAAAGGCAACTTTGCAAGCTTTTCAAAAGCTTTCATCTCTTGCAAGCTTCCTAAGATTTCACTTTACGATACAAGTCGAGACACTACTCTCCCGGAACTATTCTCGGTCTCAACACCTTTCTTTGCTTCCCTCCCCAAATCAACCCTTCTCCTCCACTTTGTGAAGAGAGAAAGTCCGGAACGGCCATTTCTTGGTTTAGTCCGGACTTGTACAGATTGATCTCTCGAATCTATAAAGTGCTCACGTGCAGTACATTTGTTTAGGGTTTAAACCAGTTTCTCACTCACCTACCGAACTTACCAAAATCGGCGAAAACGATTTTTACCCATAAACAGGAAGAAAATATCAAATATGCAATAATGGTGTTCAAGTACTTCTAAACCCCAAATACATACATTTGAATCAAGTTGGTACAACCAATTGTACAAAAGACACCATTCAACTATAGCCAATATCATATTCAAGAGAAATAAATAACAACAAGACCCAAATTCTTAATAATCGAGATCAACACTCATAATTCAAGTTGACCGCTAATATGGTATGGACTTATCTTAAAACAAAAATTAAAAAAAATGGAACTAGGTATGTTCTTAAATAAAATAAGTGATCCCAATAATTAATCGCCAAACATACCTCAAAGCTTTGGTTCCCACCGTATATAGCCAAAGCCAGAACGACGTTGATCACGCACGTCCCATAACCAAGTTCAAATCAAGACAAGATAGACAGATCGCCAGTGAATGGGGACAGGACGGGATAGCCTGGACGGACTGGAACGAGATCGGAGTAGGATTGGCTCTGCTGGAACGGGACAAGCCAGTTCGGCTGGAACGGGCTCTCGTCTAGGTTAGGCTCGGCTCGGCTAGGCTCGGCTAGAACCGGATGCAGGAGACGAACAAATTTCTTCTCGGACGCGAACATGAGTTTTCTCTTTACAGAGATTTCCCAACGGGCGGGCACCCAATCGCAACACAGATTAGTTATCGCAGCAGATATACCCAATCACAACTACTGTAAAATCCAATCACTCAATTAGTTATGGGATTATCACAACACAAACGTCATACACATCTATTATGAAGTCCAATCACTCAATTGATATTACGGGATTTGCACCAACATAGCTTGTACAACACAAAACAAATTAGTGCACACAGTAAAATCAAATCAATTTTTCAATCACCCCAACAACCATACATATAAAAATATTTTAAAATAAAATGTAATCATCTGATTGTTTATGGTTGTTTATGGTCCAATCAACCATTACCGATTGATTCCAGGGAAAATAAATTAAAAAAAATTAGGAGAAAATGGATCCAATTAGGGGAAAAAAAATCAGAATTAGGGAAAAAATATATTAAATGTATAAGAAAAAATAGATCCAACTTAGCTTATTTGGCGATGACGATTCCATTGATTCCAACGATATCCAAAAACAATCCTTCAGGGATTTGATAGAAACCCAGAAAAGAACAAAAAAAAAAAAAAAAATCAAAATCCATTACCGTAGGGTTAGAGCTCGTGGTGATAACGTCTTGTAGTGGAAACAAAGGGAAAGACAAAGAGGCAGAGAGTTTCTATTGATTAGCATCAACCTTATTACATAGCTACAATATCTTTTATATACATGGAAAGGTAAACCCTAACTATATAGATGGGCCGTAGGCCCTACAACATGTAATTAGATATATAATACTTTATTTTCCTAGGTTTTTATAGGTTAAGTTTCTTAGTAGGCATCCCGCTTTATTTCACCTTTGCCTATCACGTGCATGACAAAAAAACAAAAAAACAAAAACGTTGGATCGACCGCGTAAGCACGTTGTGGATGTGGCCGCTGGCAGTTAGAGAAGACACACTGGCGTTGGATGGTCAACGTGAACGACTAGTCAAGAATCGTAAACAGGTAAAAACCCAACAACTACAACTCATAAACACCACAAATGCCTCCACTTTCAACCATTTTCATTCATACCACTGTAATCCCTAATTTTTCTAAACAAAACATTCTACTTGTTATTTACGATTCTTGGTATTAATTAAAGGAGAAAAATGAAGGTTATCATAAACTCTATAAGGGGGAAAAATATTGAAAAGATAAAAGAATACCGACACCTGTCTATGAATGACGATCATACTCAAAATCGTGATGTTGAGTTTGCTTCGGCCAATATAGTTGTTGGTCCAGACTTAATTCCTGGTCATGTGTCAGGCATCTAGACCGGTTTGCATATTATAGAATGCGAGACAGATACAAAGGCTTAAATCTTGTTTATCTAGCTCTACCCGCTCCGGTCCGAGAACGAGTAGATAAATGTCCATGACGTTGGTTTTATTATGTAAATCAAAAAAACCACGACAACATTATCATTCAAATAATGATAGAATGACGGTGCCATACAACACACATGTTCATGAACTTTGAAACTGGTAAGTTTATTAAACTAAACTAACTTTAATTTTTATTTTAAATAATTGTTGAATAAACCGAAATACATAATTAAATCAGTTTTTAAAGACAAAATCTCTTGATTTCGAATAACCGCATGTGACAACAAAAATAATTGGGATGAGGACACTGGTGACGATGAAATTATTTCCTCTTTTGTTCACAAAATATTGTTGTTCATCTTTACGTTAGTTTTACTAATTTTTGAGACTATGAGGTACAAGATATTCTTAATTATTCACTTTGAAGAGTTATTTTTTTAATTCAAGATAAGAACAGAGGTATTTGATATTTGAGAGAAAGACTAATTTACCAGTTACACAGTAATTTTGCAAGGGCAATTAACTCTCAAAACAGATGTAAAAGTTTGCATCATATTTCAATAGGTTGCGACAGACGCCATGGGAGAGATTTGAATTAAACGTTCAAATGAATACTACCGAAGCACAATATCTCAAATGGTACTAGGAATTGGAAATTCGACAATTGGTGTTAACAACATGCACATTTGGGGGTTTGATTTCCCGGGGTTAGCTAGCATGGGTCGTAATAAGTTAATCATTCCTAGCCAGCCGCCTCTAGAAGAACAATGCTTTATGACTTACCCCATAATTGGAAGTTCATAATCATCTTCATCAAATATTCCTAAAATATATCGGGAGTTGCCAAATATGATTTTACAAGGCGAGAGCCAACCACGATTACAATAGTTTAATTTCAACAAATATCCGACGTACCCATCCTTATTACAATGTGGAATCCAATAAAGATCAATCGAAAACAGAGCTTAATAATTTGTATTGGATAAATTAACAAACAACGGATTTGCACATGCATACATCTTCTACGTTTATACCAACCACCACTTCCGGTTTGTAACCATCCACTTCTTCTTTTATTTATCAATTAACAAATTTATTGGCAAGTGGAAATATACCAAGTCTTGGAGAATGTATTCAAGGTGAAGAAGCTAACAGTGAACGTCATTAGATTTTTTTTTATTTCTTCTACTAATGTAATTCCAATTTAAATTAATGAAAAGTAGTGCTTTCAGTTTAAATCAAATTACATATGTTTTAAGAATTTTATTTACTTCTAGTTAGGAACGACCATTCAATTTACTCACTTAATTGACCATCCAAAAGACTTGCAATTAACCACTTAATTGACATATTCATTGAGATGTTCTTAATAGAACAACATCCAACAAAGGGGTTGAATTTAGTCAACACCTTAAGGATTTCGAAACAACCTTCGAAACATAATCATATTTTTCCATCTTTGCCATTCATCTAAAGATCTTCTTAGTTACCAAACTCAACATCAGTTTCAACCCTCACTCTAAATCAATCTCCTTGCATGGTTCGGGATACTGAAGTCCCTTACATATTTCTTAATTGTTTCAAAACGAGATTATAGGTCACTCATAGCACGACGACTCGAGTTAGGTCGTGTCACTGCTGAAATTCTTGTAAATACTCTGCCATAAACATACGCTTGATATTTGTTCTCCAGAAAGCTGAGTTTGTAATTCTCAAGTATACTGAGTTCGACGAACTAACAAGGGTCGAGTCATCTTTCAACGAATTCTAATGAGATTGAAGATCAAGTTTGCTAGTCTATATTGGAGAGGATCGTCGTTTCATTGACTTTTCCAAGTAAGATTTGTTGCCTATAAAAATCTACCAGGATAAGAATTTGAATCCCTCTAGGTCATGGATGGGCCCACGAAGGGGCTAAACCAGGCGACAATCGGTCCCTGATTTTAAAAATAAAAGAATGTGTCTTAAAACAATTCATGTAAATTACATGATAATCCAATCATCATCAGCAACTCACCCATCTTTGAGCATCTCCGATGGGAGGATTCTAACTTCTCAATTGGGAATGTAAAGAGAGAATACGAAGATGAGTTGGACAGCGGTTAACAAGACATCCTTGATAAAATCCCCTAGTTTTAGAAGATCTCCTCGAGGATGTGAGTACTCCTTACTTTTTATGTTTTAAAAAGTGCAATAGTTAGTTATTCCTAGTGATAATAAAATATTCAATAACTTTAACCAACATTGTATTATACATATGGGCATATTGTTCAATAAAATAAAATCCCATTGGAGATGATTTCCTCCAGCTTCCTTATATTATTAGGGATAATTAGTTTTGGTTTAACATCTTTGAAGGATGTTTTCCTTAAACATCCACTTAGGCAAAAACTAGAGGATGAGTGGGAGATGCTCTTATTACTAACATGTCAGGGAACTTGGAGGAGAAAACGTTAAAAAAATAAAAATTTGAATATTTTCAAGGGATTATGACTTTTCCACAAGAAAAAAAAATCCTTGTAGAAAACATCCACGAGGACCCACCGATAACGTCTATATTTTTGAAAAAACTAGCTCCCAAAGGATCAATTTTCTTGCTATATTCCTTATTTTCTTAATTTTTTTCCTTTAAGCGTGACGTGTTATACAAGCAAATTCTGTACTCAACTTATGAAAAAACTTTGTATCCGTCCCTATCTAGGCCTGGGCACTTCTTCTTTTCGGTGTCATTGTTTACTGTATAATTGGATAGCTACCTGAAATTTTAGCTGAGATAAATAGTGTTATATACCTATTTATACCCTCAAAACCCTTTCCCCAATTCCTTTCTCCTCCGTGACGTGTCGTCACCTTAATGACTCAACAATACTAATAGAACCCAGTTTGTTCCAGAAGCATAAAGGGGATGCCACATTACGAGGAAAACTGGTGGGGGTCGCGTAGCAGGGTCGGTGTTATACCACCTCGGGATATATTTGGGTTCGTTCATTCCCTAATAGCTCTCTTGTTTTTCTTTTCTTAATGCTTTTGTATTGTGTTCTTGAGAGCTCTCTTCTACTTTTTTTTTGTTCTCGGGGATACTATGATATCGATGTGTTTTAGCACCCAAATAAACCCTTATCGGCAATCAACTTATAATAGATTAGCCCATAACATAAACAAGATATGTATTCCAATTTTTCCTGTTGGTCCATCCGCCGGGCGGTAATCAGTTTTATCTTGAGGATATTCAAATTCAATGACATGTTGGTCATTTTGAATTATTTTCGCAAATCGATTTCTAATACTTTTTATTTTTAGAAGTCAAAAAATAACTCGTGGTATCCAAACAGACTTGGTCTCCAAATTGGTTTGGCCATAACAAATGTTGGTGCCCAATATTATACTATTTCAAAATTCCAAGTATCAGGTCGATGTGTTTTTGAATTGCAAAATTTTATATTAGTACAAGTATGGCAGATTAGCCGCCCATCATCGTCACAACAGTGTAACTTTTATGCCATAAACAAATCCACCAAAAGCAATAAAGTCATAATCTGTCTGCTAAAAGAGACTTTTATGATCTTTGCTTCATAATCTGTCTGCTAAAAGAGACTTTTATGATTTTTGCTTAGCTAAGAAACTTTCCACATAATAATCACCACAGCCAACCAAATTAATCTTATTTACTACTAATCTAAGTTAAACCCCCTTCATTATGTTTGTCACTTAATGAGTACTTTCGTGCCATTGTCAATACCACTTTGGTTCTTTATCTTCAAGCCTATAATATCCATCTGATTTTGGACGTAGTTTTAAGTTGACTGTGAGAGTTATACAATTAATAATTAGATTTATCTATGCGAAAATAAACAATTATTATAAATCAGTTATCCATAGACAAAAACCTTGTACGACCACTTCCGCGGCAAGTTCGAGGCATATGGGGATCATTTGATGCAAGGGAAATGCATTCTTAAATTTAAACTTCAAAACAATATTATCTATGCAAACTTCTTCTTCTTCCGCATGTGAGCACCAATTATGGGTATTGTCTTCCCACGATTTAGGTTCAAGCTCCTACTCATATTAAATCACCAGCAAAAGATTGAAAAAAAAACTATTCTCTTAGTTTTCAAATTTTAGCTGGAGAATTGTTTATAGGTCAAAATATGCACGCACATTCGTGACCAAATAATAGAGCATGAATTATTAGTTCACTAAATCCTATAATGGATGATAAGTGATCTGATCCAACTTCATCGAAATACAAAAAGTCAAAGTTTTATAATATCCCCAAAGAAAATATCTTGGCTGCAAATTGCAAATCAATATCTTAACCATATTTTTGCTCAAACATTATTATCGGATACCAGTCTATTTTCCCTGTTCAGTTTTCAGGTATTATCATCCATCGACTTTATTATTATATGTTTTTTCAAATTTTGATTCCAATTTTTATTTTT
>JAJJWW010011542.1:0-11525 GCA_023531295.1 Papaver armeniacum | reverse complement strand
ATTTCTATTTTCTTGAGTAAGTATTGAATCGAGAAATTGAGATATAACTCTTTGATATACTTTTTTATTAAGATTGAGTCTGACTGTCTAGTTGATTCTCTTAAAAGTATATTGGAGTTAGTCCATACAGATTGCTAAGCGAATTATAGGGTGTGGTTGTTGTACCCCCACTTTTTTAGAGACATACAAGTATTACTCCGAAGACCTGAAGAATGTGAAGAAGTAACAAACTACAACGACGACATCATCCTTCCACTTGAGGTTAGTAATATTGACTGGAACTACGAAGCTGGATCTACTAACGTATCTTTCAAGTCATGCTATATTGAAAACATAACTACGAAGCTGTATATACTGTACATATTTTATAATACTCTAGTGATGTGACATGATCATAATAGTATGATCATAGTATTAGGGAATTAGACTACGAAGTATAACACTTATCTTTCGAACTTCGTAGATATGACATCGACATAGTCTTGTATATATTGTTATGATTATATGAATGGGTTATGGTGAAGATTTAATCCTATGAAACAATGTTTTAAATTTGTTTAAAGGAAGTAAATTCATGAACTTGTTTTATGAATCGAAAGGGAAATCATTAGGCTTATTGGTCCGGCTATTCATTGCAAATCTTTGGATGAACAATATGTGTGAAATGGTAGAACTGATCTTAACTTAGGTTATGTATCTTGGTATAACTACTCACAATGCCTGACTTATGATTTTGTTAATTGGTGTAACCGATCCTAAGTAATCACCATGTGATGGTATAACCGATCCTTGTAATTGGTATGACTGATCCTAGTAATTGGTCTAACCGATCATGAGTATGTGTGATCGATCCTTGTAATTGGTGTAACTGGTCCTGGTAACTGGTGTGACCGATCACAAGTAATACCATGTGTATATGGAACCGATCCTTGTAACTGGTGTAACCGATCCTAGTGACTGGTGTGACCGATCATAAGTGTTTCCATATTTAGGTATAACCGATCCTAGTGATTGGTAGAACCGATTGAACCCATGTATGTGATTTGGTATTTGATCAATCACATAGTAGTCTTGAAATACAGACAAACCAATTCTAAACTTGTTTGGAAGTGTGGTATAACCGATTCCAAGAGTGTAAATCCATGTAAATATGAAATAAGGATTTACAGTGAAAAGATGTCAACATACTTTGAACACGAGTAGTAACTCTTATCATTTATTGTTCAAAGATATTCCTTAGTACTAAACGTGATCTTCTGCCGAAATAAATTAAGAATCTTTTAATTAAGGTTGTTAGTTTTATATGCTTTAATTAACAACAATTTATGCATATCTCTAGAGAATAAAAATTAGTAATGTGCATTTACTAATTGGAGATTTTCTATTGAGAGATTTCAGAAATATTGGACAAGCATTTATTGGAATTAGGAAAACAGAATTTTGCTATTCATTGCATATCTTGAGAATATCTTCGGTATTGGAAATTCCTTGGTGTCCAAACATCCTTGGTCTATAAATACCTGAGTTTTCATTTCTAGTAAACTATCATAATCCAGGCAAACTTTATTTCTTGTTGTTTGGTGGAGTTGTCTATTCGGAGAGGAAAGTATCTTAATTAGGTGAAATCTTTTATGACCGCTCATTTAAAGATTTCTATGGGATCAAGAATATCTACGAGTACCATTGGTGGGAAAATGGATAATTGCAGTGTTATTAGTTTTTGATTGATTTGATTGACTAACGGTTGTTGAAACTTTGATTGCACCTAGTTTGTTTATTCCTGAGAATCTTCTCTTCTGATATAAGATTCACTCAAACTAGATCGAAGTATCGACGTGATCTTTAGAACTGTTTGTAGATCTAAAGACATCTTGTGATAATCCATTGTTAATAGACTTCGTTTTGTGTGTGATTGATCACAAGAGATTCAAGTGTTGTTGTGCAGGTTTTAATTGAAGATTAAAGAAGATTTGAAGATGAAGAAGATTTCTTATTGGTTTCTCATATATTTGTGTTGCACAAACCTTGATCGGCTAGGGTCCAACTAGAATCATATTTATTCGATTGATTAGTTGTGTGAGATCGGCATTCTCAATATATCTCTTTGAGATCTATTTTGATTGATTGCGAATCTATACTTGACTATTTCGGTAGTTAAAGTTAGATTGATCTAACCAGACTAGAGCTGGCAAACGGGTGGGCCGGCGCTGGCTTATGACCAACCCGCGGGTTATGGGTTAATACAGGCCTAAGCTTGCGGGTTGAAATTCTTCACGGGTGGTCATTTCTCCAACCCGCGCCCATCCCGGGTAAAGCTTGCGGGTTCACGGGGGCTCACTGGTTAGCTGGTTTCCGTTGAGTCAACTCGCCAGAAATCTATTTCTGGGCTATTTCCGGTCACATTCAGGCCATCTAAAGCTCCTTCCCTGCAACCTAAGTACATAACATTCATCTAATTCATTTGATATTTCGATTCAATTCAATCAATAGATTCAACAGTCACACCAACGAAACCTTAATATCAAAATTTAAAAACTCAAAATTGCAAAACTAAACTAATTTTGCATTTAAAGGAACACATATACTAGTCATGATTAGTTTAGTTACAGTGCTTCATCAGTTCATGATGATATTTTCAACAAAGAAAAAAAAACCTTCGAGACTGTAGTAATACCATTGTTTGTAATTTGTATCACCAAGTCCAACAATAAAGATATTAATAACCACTACCTGCACAAAATATATATTGTGTGGTTAATCAAAAAGAGTGATAATTGTCCAAAAAAACATCTCCAATCTCTTTTCTATACAAAATTTGGAGACACTGATAAGTGATAAATAACTGTCTGTCCAAAAAACATTCTCATATTCCATGTCTATCTTTGAGTTGCTCCAACTATTCAATATGAATCTGTAATTTCAAGCAAAAATAAACCAAACAAAAGAAAAGATTCAAGTCAAAAACATGGAATTTGCATAATTACCCCGCTTTATATTGAAAAAGTACGCATACTAATTAGACGCATAAGAACTTACTTCCTCCACATCCTCCACTGCCCCATCCTCCACTGCCTCAAGTTCAAATCCTAATACATCTTCTTCAATAATCCCATTGTCCTCATCCATATCTTCTTTTCCTACATGGATAAAAACAACCAATGTTATATATAAGATTTAGACATTCAACTAAAAGAAATATTACTGATTTACTTACCAATTCCATATTCCCAATCACGAGTTGTTATCAACGCCTCAGCATTTTATGGTAATAAGGAACTGTGAAATCGATCAATTACCCTTCCTCCAATGCTAAATGCAGATTCCGAAGCGACGGTTGAAATAGGAATTGACAAAATATCCCCTGCCATTCTTGAAAGTACTGGAAATCGTTGTTCATGGTTCTTCCAATAGTTTATGATGTCGAGTGGTAAATTTACACAACCTCTGTACGACTCGCTAAGATATTCATCTAACTCTGACAAGTCAGATAGTACATCACCACCACGTTCCTGTGTTGCAACATATTCCTGCATGAAACAAGCTAGAAGTGAGTGAACTATGAATATATGAGTCTTAAAAGTCTTAGAAACAAGCTAACACCACCACATACTACATCCACCGTTGACAGTACCCTTAATTAGCTAGTATCCAATTCAATCTAAGTGCCAGATTCAAAATTCAACAAGTTTAACATTTATTAGAAACCGAAAAAATCCCCCATAATGTCAAAAATAAGTATCATTCTTGCAAGTTGCATCTAACAAATCCCCTAAATCTCTGTAAAGCATACTAATGAGTAATGATACAAATATGAAACAACATAAAAAATCCAAGCAAAAAAAACCCTTTTTTTGTGTGTGGAAAGAACACAAACATCATGAAATTAAGAAACATGTACTCAAGAAGTGTTTTCCAATCTTCACAACAGTCCTAAGAACACTAAAGATTTCTTAGGATTCCTATGTAAAACCCTAGAAGAAGAAAATAAAGAGGAGAATCTGATTACCTGCCTGCCTTTAATCTTTAGATCAAAGTACCTGCCTTTGAACTTTAGATCTAACGCTTTTTCAATCTGTTGTTTTGTCCATCATGGAAGTATGAAGAAGAAGAAAAAAAAGGGAAGAAGAAAGAAAAGGAAGGCTGCTGTTGCGCTAGGGTTTTTTTCGCTTTTATATGAGGGAATTGGGGAAGACACCTAACACGTTATAGTGTGTGACACGTAACCTAAATAATATATGTGGATGTAGGGAATGGAATTACGGGTTTACGGGTACAACTTCGGGTTTCACAGGACGGGCCGGGTTAACCCGTTTCTTCACAAGCCTCTAATTCTCCAACCCACGCCCGTCTTGTTTAGGAACCATCCGGGACGGGTGCGGGTTTTCACGGGACAGGCCGGGCCAACCCGCTGGTTTTTGGATGGTTTGCCAGCTCTAAACCAGACAAAGGAGTTTATTAGATTAAACGAAAGAGCCTTTGTCAACGACTCATCTATATCTTGTAACAAAGATTGACTAGAGTGGTTACCAAATAGATTCTTCCTTTGCTATTTGGAATACGATCCAAAGGACTTTGCTATTCACGTGCGTGACTCTAGAAGTCGAAGGCGCAAGGATACTGAGGGAACTAAGTAGCTAGGGGTAGTCTACTTGGTCTCAAGTATACGAAGTTGGTATTATATTTTGTATAGCGGCTTAATTAATTCTAAGGATATTCAAAACTGGACTAGGTCCAGGGATTTTTCTGCATTTGCGGTTTCCCCGTTAACAAAATCTTGCTGTGTCTTTTACTTTGATTTCCGCATTATAATTATTTCTTATAATAAAATAAAATACAAATATACGTTAAATTTGCAATAATTGATAGTGATCCTATAGATTTTGTTTATTACCGAACCTATTATCAAGTATCACACTTTGTTGTTGTACTGTCTCGATCTTGTATCCATAGTCAATCATACAAGTTATCTTGTTGTAGTATTGTCTCGATCTCGTATCCATAGACGATCACACGAAACGTGAACCGAATTGTCGTATTGTCTCGACTCTGTCCATAGACGATCACATTCGGTAGACGACTTATAGGTTGAATCAAAAAGATTGTGGTGTATTTGGGTACCGTCTTTTCAATATGAATGGAGTTTCGGTTCAGATACAAAAAAATTCTGAGCCCAATCAAAATTTTACCATCCAAATGGTCACACATGGATCCGGTAGAGTTTCTAAAGGAAGATAGAGCATATCCATATTGCGTGTCAAAGAAGTGGCTAGAGGCAACAATTCTAGAGGCAGTATTCGCTCGGTTAGTGGAGACACCAGCAATCATAAGAAGCTCAAAAGGTCTATTGAAGTTCGAGATGATGTTCACTGTCACATTGGACTTGGAAGTGGGGAGTTCAGAGGGTGTTCAAGACAATATTATGTCCATTAGTGGAAATGAGTCAAGAAATGATGCAGATGGAGAAGATGGCTTTGGCCAAGAATCCTGCTAAAGGTTTCCGTCATTTTTCTTTGTTATCTGATTTTGATATGAAGATATTAACTTGGAATTGTAGAGGTCTAGCTCGGCCCTCCTTTAAAAGAGTCATGCAGCAACTAATCAAAAATCATAAGCCAAGAATAGTTGTTCTGCTTGAAACTAGAACTATAGCTGAACATGCCACTAAGCTTGTCAAGAGGTTAGGTTATGATAACTCTTTTATTGTGGATCCGTGTGGTTTATCTGGGGGAATGTGTATCTTATGGAATGACGAGGATGTGGAAATCAAAGAAAATTCCAACTCTAGATGGCCTGTTCATGCCGTGGTGACTGTTAAACTTCAAAAACCATGGATTTTGTCTTCGATTTATGCAAGAACTAATAAGGTGAATAGAAAGAGTGTCTGGGAAGAAATGATTGGGATTTCGGAAATTCAAAATGCTAAATGGATGGTCATGGGAGACTTAAACACTATTTCCAATGTGAATGAGAAGGTTGGTGGAAGAACTCCTATGGCTAACAAGGTAGAGGAGCTGAAGCATGTGATGAATCAGTGTGGGCTAATTGACTTGGGGGCTCATGGACCAAGATGGACTTGGAACAACAAGAGAACCGGGATGGATAATATCAAGGAAAGGTTGGATAGAGTTCTCGCTAACCCTCAGTGGTGTAGTCTCTTCCCGAACTCTTAGGTAATTCACCTTCCTTATTATGATTCCGATCATAGGGCTTTGATAATTGACTTGAAACCTAAAAGAGTTTTCAAACCCAGACCTTATAGGTTTGAGGCTATTTGGACAGAGGACTCTAGGTTTAATGATATAGTTAAAAGTGCTTGGAACTCTAATTTGTCTACATGCATACACCAACACTATTTTCATGTTGTTGAAAAACTTCAAAAGGATTCAAAGAAATGAAATAAAACTGTCTTTGGTAATCTTAATGCTAACATTGATAAAGCTTTGCAGGATCTAAATAAGGCCCAATGTAACTTTGATAGTAATCCGACGGGTTTTAATAAGGAATATATGCCTGATTGTTTATGTATCTATTTAAATTTTCTCAGGATAGAAGAAATCTTTTGGAAGCAAAAGTCTAGAGTTAGTTGGTTAATTGAAGGGGATCTGAAAACCAAATTTTTCTATTCTTCTACTCTGGTTAGGAGAAATAGAAATATGTTAGTTAAAATAAAAGACAACAATGGTAGATGGTTAGAGAATGTGAATGAAATTGAAAATCATGTTGTTGACCATTTTTCTAGTTTGTTTTCGTCTACCATGAAGGACTGTGATGATGAATCTATTGAGAATTTGTTTCCTGTTATCATTTATGCTAATGAAAATGCTAGTTTATTCAGTCTTGTGACTATTAAAGAGATAAAAATGGCTATGAAACAGTTAGGCTCTCATAAAGCTCCTGGACCAGATGGGTTGCAGGGATTTTTCTACTCTAAGTATTGGGAACATGTTGGCCCTAGTGTCATTCAACTAGTGAGGGATTTTTTTCAAACATGACATCTAGATCTTAGACTCAATAAGAGCTTCATTGCCCTGATTCCTAAGAAATCTTTCCCCAATACCATTAAGGAATACCGACCTATCAGCTTGTGTAACTTTTCAATGAAAATAATCACAAAGATAATTGCTAATAGACCGAAACCACTAACGGACAAGATAATTTCACCTAATCAACATGCTTTTGTGTATGGTAGGTCGATTTTTGACTCTGCCGTGATATGCAATGAGATAATTCAATATTTTAAGCATAAAAAGGTGGAGAAGGGTTGGATGGATTTGAATCTAGATTTTGATAAAGCCTACGATAGAATCAATTGGCACTTTCTTATTAAGATTTTAAAGTGTCTTGATTTTGATAATACTTTTGTCCAATGGATTCATAAATGTATTGACACTGTTTCATTTTAGGTTTTGATCAATGGTGCTCCAAGTAAGAGTTTTATACCTTCAAATGGTTTGAGGCAGGGAGACCCTCTCTCCCCCTTCTTGTTCATCATTTGTCTTGAGGCGCTTTCTAGAATGGTAAGTTTGGGTATTATGGATAAGGATATCACTGGAATATCTGTTGATAGGGGTTCTCCAGTGATTTCCCATTCCTTGTATGCTGATGAATGTATCAATTTTTTGAAAGAATCATATAAAAATGCTTGTAACCTCAGAATTATTCGAGACAAGTTTTGCAGGTGGTCCGGATAACGTCTCAGTGATAAGAAATCAACCTTGCTCACATCTGTGAATTTGGGTAGGAGTTTTTCAAGAGGTATGGCTACTGCTCTAAAGGTTCATGTCACTAATTATCCAGGTAAGTACCTTGGTATACCCCTCCAATGGGGAAGAATCACTATTAATACCTTTAATGAGTTAGCTGATAAACTTGCTAATAGAGCGCAGGGATGGAAAAGTAAAACTTTAAATATGGCAGGTAGAACAACTCTTATTAGATCGGTGCTAGATCCGGTATCTAATCATGTGATGTCCATGCTAAAACTTCCACAAGGGCTGATAACTAGGCTTAATAGATACAAAAAGAATTTTCTTTGGGGGGGGGGTGAGAAGGATAGAAAAATTTTACACAAGGTAAAATGAGACAAGGTCTGTAGACCTATAAAACATGGTGGGTTAGGAGTGAGATACCTTGATCTTAATATCCTAGCTTTACCAACGAAAATAGCTTGGAGAGTGTTTGCTAATCCTGAGTCCGAGATTACTAGACTATTAAAGGCCAAGTATTATGCAGATAGTGATTTTTGGTTATGTGATGCTAAAAAGAGATGCTCTACCCGCTGGAGGAGTATTATCAAAGGACGAGATGCAATTAAAGAATGCCTTAGATGGCATATAGGAAATGGTGCATATGTTTACTTGTGAAATGACCCTTGGATGTCAAACTTGCCACTTTCTGTTATTGCCAATACTAGTAATCTGAATGTTCCTGCTATGAAGGTTAAAGATATTATGGACACACCTAATAGGTGTTAGAATTTGACTGATATTAACATTTTCATTTCTCAATAGGTGGCGGCTAAAATTAAGGCTTCACCAATTGCTGGAGATGAAGGGCTCCCTGATCAGTTGGTTTGGTCTGGAAGTAAGAGTGGAAGTGTGACTGTAAAAGAGGCTTATGATTTTCTTGTATCAAAAAATTTGGATAACCAAATTCCCAATTTCGATTAGAGATTTTTGTGGAAACTAAAATGTCCACAAAAAATAAAATCTTTTTGTGGCTGTTTTGTCATAATAGATTATGCCTTAATGAGTCTCTATATAGGAAACATATTGTAAATCATCCGAGGTGTAGCCTTTGCAATAATGATTTTGAAACTCCTCACTATTTGTTGTTTTGTTGTAGGGTTGTTGGGCCATTATGGCGGAAAATTTAGGGATGGATATGATTTCAACCCGACATTGTGCAAATGTCTCTTATAGTCTTGAGAAATTGGTGTAAGTTTGAAGGGAATATAGGTGGAATTGAATGGCGACATGTTCTTCCGTTTGTATTATGGTCTATATATATGGAGAGGAAGGAATGAATGGATTTTTAAGAAATCTATTTTTAATGTTACAAGAATCCTTGTCAGAGAAATTTAAGAGGATAGAGAATTTCTTGGTGCTACCAGTCAACTAAAGATTGTACAACATAGAATCGTGGAAGTTCCAGTTCCATGGATTTGTCCACAACAAGATTTTGTGAAGCTAAATTGTGATGGTGCATCAAACAACTTGGGTATGGCCGGTATTGGAGGGATCATACGAGGAGATCTGGGAGGGTTTCTATGCGTGTTATGCTAAGCACGTTTTCAAGAATAATAATAATGTGGCAAAGGTGTGGGAAATTATGAATGGGTTGATGTTGGCAAAAGATATGTGATTCAAGAAGTTAGAGGTTGAAAGTGATTCCACTTACCTATCCAATTGTGTAAGAAAGAAGTTCAAGTTCCATGGGGCTTACGTTCACTCGTTGAAGACATTGAGGCTTTGAAGGAGAATTTTGAAGCTATTTCTTTTCGACAAAGATACCGAGAAGAAAATGCATTGGCTGACTTTCTAGCCAAGAAAGGTGCTGCAAACACTTTGGAGGGTGTGTGGGTATCTCATCCACCATATGCAGTTACACATTTGGTTACTGCAGATCTTATTAATTGGGGGAGTAGAAATGAGAGAAGTGAGAGTTGCTTCTTAGTTTTTCTGGTTGTTGGCCAGTATAGCAAGAAAAAAAAAAAGACCATGATGTAGATTTCGGGCGTCGATCGAATTTTTGAATTACTAAAAGACAAATTATGGGCCACAAAGTAGATATTAAGCCGCATGACAGATTTTTAATCACATGGGAAATTTGGACCAACTACGTATTTTGAATGACAAAATTGGTTAACCAAAAATTCTTCTTGAACCGTCATTTTAAACTGTGTAAAAACCGCACACTTACAGCAAACCCAAAAATGGGACCCTTTTTTTGTTTGGGAGGTGGGGCCAAAAAAATTATATGTGTGGGTGGTTTTTATGTGGTTCATATAAAATTTTCTTGATTAACATTAAATTTTGTGGTAGATTTGGGTTAGATTGCAAAGATTTGCGTAATGAGATCTTGGTTTACAAAAGAAAAATGAGATTTTTTATTTTATTTTAAAGGAACCTCGGGTCTGAATGGGCATTGGCTTATATACGTGACAACTTTGAGGCCACAAGACAAATTTTAAGCCCCATTGCAGACTTGTACTCAACAATTTCTGGGTCACATTAGTACATTCAGGATCGCGTTGGAAATTTTGGAAGATAGGGAAAACTTTGGGCCATGGGACACATTTCAGATCACCTATTTATGGAGATTTTGGGTTACCGCATCTGATTTTAGGTTAAGATGTAAATTATTTGTGAGGTGAATTTGGGTCAAAATGCAAAACTTGTAATCACCAACGAAACCCATTAGAATTAGCTAGTCCTAGATTAGCGTCGGCCCTAAGTCTTATGGGAGTGCTAATTCAGCGACTAGATTAGCAAAACCATTCCGAACCATTCGCGCCGAGCGCTAAACCATTCAATACCTGAATCTCAAATCGGATCAAAAATAAATCTCTCGGAAATAACCATTCCGCAAAAGGTAGTTTTCAAGCGGCCAATCATTCAAAAGAATTATCTAGCATGCTAGTTCACATACTAGCAACTGGTAGGAGAGAGAACTAGTGTTAACTTTTTTGCCACACTTTTTTTTTGAATTGCAACACTTAAATGCTAATCTAGCACCTCCAATCTAGCCCATAAGACTTAGTCTTAGGGATAGTGGGCTTAGAATTCCCCTTTTCAGGAAATATGATTCATATATGAATATGATTCCTCTCCCACCATCCAAGCACGTCGTTAGAGCCATGATTTGGATATTTTGATCACAATAATGGTAACCGGTAGATATTAGATCACTAATGAAAAATTTCAAGCCAATATAGATTTGCATCATGAGAGATTCCTAGTATTTTGGATCACAAGGTAACATGGGCGTCTCGAGGCAAATTTTGATCATATGGTAGATTTTAAGCCACATGGGCAATTATCGAATCCCATTATTGGGGCTTGAAATCCAAATATTTTTGGGGCTTTTTTGGGTCATGAAATAGCAAATCCAATAGCCCCTTATCCTATTATTTTATTAATGCCTAATATACCGTCAATTGAATTAGTGTTAATTAGGATGATTAATTAAACTAATTATGATTAGTGTATGGATTAGGATTAATCATTGCACTAATTGTATGAAAATCAAAAACTTTTTTTCATCAATTTTTTTTTTATTTTTTTTTATTAAGTAAGAGGACTCTTAGGATTTTTTTTTTAACTTTTTTGAAAATCAACCATATTAGGTGGAGCATATCCTTAAATTAGAACGCGAAATTGGGGATATAAAAAGGAATTGGGGGATATTGATTACTTCTCCCAACCCATGGTGTGTGTTAAGGGGTGATTTTTGGGTATGAAAATACTAAAATACCCTTTGGTTAATTAAAAAACATTATGAAAAGACAATTATACCCTTTCTCC